>OZ025188.1:15237317-15495817 GCA_964019065.1 Catostylus mosaicus | reverse complement strand
GGGCAATTTCCTGTTTGCCAATCTCACTTTATTAGCATCATAACCAAAATATGTTATCGTTCAGGGTGGTCCGCGATCATGAATTTGATCTGCTTCCCATTCGTGGTTGATGACATTCCATATCTCTTTCGGAAGTATTGCTTTTTTATTTCAAATGGCGTTGATTTTATTCTCGCATAGCAATGTGAATATTATTTACTGAAAACACCATTATTGTACATACCCTCTCTTTCATTACATCCACCCGTTTTTATATTATTCATTGCGTACTCTCGCTAAGCAAACTTCTCTTCACTGTTAAAAAAAAGAAAAAGAATTTTTATTGTAAATTGATGAATTCATAGGGATAGCCATTAATCAATTCAACAATTTAGGACTCAGCTAAAACATCATGCAAAATCTGCAAATGATCCATAATGCCAGCAAATGATGATGAAGTTCATTAATGAAGCCCAAACTAAAATCAGTCCCTTGAAATATTTACATATTAATAGCCCCCAATATTAAAATTAATAGCCCAAATATTAAAATTAATAACCCCTAAAATTAAAATTGATAGCCTCCAATACTATCGGTTTTTTACAATCTGGCAGATTAAATTATTGAAAGCCCTCCTCATCGTAACAAAATATTTAGAAAGGAACAAAACATATGAATTTGTTCCAGAGAAAAGAAAACATTAGGGTCATTAGCTGGAGGAAGGTCCTTGAAAAAACAATAGAAACCGACCTTTCCTATTTTATATTGTCTTATGAGGAAGGTAACTTAGCCTAGCCAAGTAGTATGAATTCAATTTGCTACAGAATCAATTAAAATGTGTTTAATTCATTACAGTTTATGTTGGATTCGTCTTGAATTTCCCTTCTAAGAATGATTAGCAAATTAACATCAAACGTATTTGATTTTTCACCAATGCATCATGATCTCTGTAATTCATTCCAATGCTTCAGATATTCACTTTTAACGCTCCAAACAAATCTTGTTCATGTCTTAAAAAAAGGAATAGAAGTTAATTCAAGTGAAGACCATAATCATGAACCAAATTACATAATGTATGCAATATATTGCCAAAGATTGAACATTATTTAGTCTTTCGAGTAACAGATAAGAATTATTGAACCCTCTGTGACTATTTGACTGACCAAAATATTTTCGAAGGGTCTCTACACTTCAGGGTCAGCTATTGTTACAATTCATCAGTAATCCCCAACCTTTTGCATGGCAAGTTTCCTGAATTGTTTTTGAGATGTCTCAAGACCTTCAAGGAAAAAAAGAGAAGTATTGAAGGAACTTTAAAGGCCAGCTATACTTACCTAGGAACCCCCAGCCCCTGGATGAAAAGTTTCATTACATAGTGGCTGTAATAATGCATGACCTTCATTAACATTAGAATGAATAAAGCTAAAACGAAGTAAGAAGAAATTACAGAATACAATGTTGGCACCACTTAACGTATTTAAAATGTTAATATTTCAAGTTATAATGATTCACTAGATAACTACGAGTCATATCTCAACAATGCATTGGTATGAAACTCAAACACCACGGCAAGGAACATCCTGTGTTTGAGGATTTCCTTTTTCATAAAGATTTCAGCGAACAGAATCATTTTTCAAAGTCATTAAACTGTATTAATTTCGAACAAGAAATATTGAAATTCAGAAATATTGAATTTCAGATCAAAAGTCTTCAAAAGCGGAATGGTACATGGTCCACAATTACATTTTTTAGATTCTAATGTAAAAACACCCTTTCTGCCTACATTAATTTAGATACTTCGGTTATTACGCACAAATTATTTCCAAAATTTTTCCAAATCCTTCCAAAGCATAGCAAAGGTACTTTAACCAGGGCCTCTGACGACTGGGGGGCCTTGGCAAACCCCCTCCCCAAGTGTTTACAAACTATGCCTTTTAAAAGGCAACACACCATATTTTGCAATGGTAATTTTCTGGCATCGAAGCTTGGCTCCCCACTTTTTTTGGTCTCGTCGGTTGCCCTGTTTACTCATTTTCTATGAAACATCTTGATTTTTATAAAAGGGCTATCGCTAACCCTAACCCTAACCCTGTCTCAATGAGACAGGATAATAGCTAACCTACTCTGTTGCAATCTATCCTGTCCCGCTGCATTGCAACCTGTTGCAATCTATCCTGTCCCGTTGCATTCCTTGCCTTTCTTATGTAACTACATAAGGACTACTAGCTATTTCGTTGCAAGTGATAGCAATGTTGTTGAACGATTATATTTCCTAGGATTAGAGATGGACACAGGTGCAGAGAGCAACATGCAAACCGGGAACAAGTCACAAACTGTGGCAGCATGCAGCAACAATGCCAGTGAGTAAAAATTTTTTTATCAAAATATTAGCCGTTAATAAGGCAAGAAAAAGTTTTCAAAGAAAAAACAAATCAAGTAAGGGCCTCCTCAGTTGTACATGATTTCCCCCTACGCGCCCAGTAGCTAGCATCTCTCAGTCAGGGGTAAACAACAACAAAGCAAGAAAGTAATCGCAAAGTTCTTCATGGTATCGCCAACCTCCCAGCAGCTAAGGTTTTTTTAGACAATAGCTTTGTATGCGTGAAAGGGGGTTAGGAGAAAGGTTTTCCTGTAAAATAAGCCGGCCGGCCTGCCTGCCTGTGAGGGAAGTCAACATTCATTTCATGCTACCACCACCAGCCCAATAGCTTGGGGTTTCTTTTCTTTTGACGAAGTGCCTCGAAAAGGCTGCTCTGTTTGGGCCAGCTAGTTTCCTAGGTATTCTTCTTTTGGGAAGGGGCATGCCCGCCAGCCCTCACTTTATCTACTCTCCACATTGGCAAATGCAATCACTCTTTCACATCATAAAATTTATTTCTTTTAATGGCACCATGTTTGTTGCTTCATGCTACAATGTTTATTCACTCCTTCTTTCAGACCAAATAATGGACAGTGTGCCGGGACAGAGTGAACTGGCTGGATCCTCTTACATCACAATTTTCTCCACGGGATGCAATATGAACTAGAAGGAGGTGAGCACAGCAAAAACTTTCGCATCGTATAATAATATAGAGCACTCCACCTCAATTCATTATTAACTACACTATATCACAGTTATTTGACCACTTTTATTTGCAGCATGATAGGAAATAGTGAGACGGACATTGTATCTTCATTTCGCTCCGTTTTTTAGACAGCCAAATGGTGCACAACCAAGTTCAGATTCCAACGCCACCACCCGGCTATAAGCCACGTGCAAAGGTTAAAAAACAAGGTAAGGTCACTATCCAATAATAATAACGTTAGATCCAAAACATACAAAGGGAGATTTAGAGTTTGTGGGGGGAGGTGGAAGGGGTTCGAAATTCAATGATGACTGCTCCTTTCGCGTTTCTGATTAATCAATTAAAGCATGATGAGCATGATGAGCGTAGCAGTTACTCTAGAGCCTGCAATTCTTAGACAATGTTCTGCTCGCATTGTTCTTAGCGTTCTAACTTTTTTCATTGTTCCAACTGTTCTAATCTTTCTAATTGTTCTAATTTAAGCAATAAAGTTCTTCATTGACGAAGAAGGGGCGGCGGTGTATGATGACCAGAAGAGCATCGTCGATGATGAGTTGGAGGAAGATAACAGTGTTGCTTGTGATTTTTTGGTATGATTTTTATGGTTGCAAGTATCTTGTATCTGGAAACCTGTATCATGTAACTTTTAACATGTAATGGTGTCATGTTACTGGTAACAAGTTACTGGTAGGCCTATCTCTATGATACTATCTCCTTTCCTAAGCCAATTCTTTTAACACAAAGTCACTGATTCTGACCCCTGGTCTTTCATCTTTGTTCCCCGTACCTCTTCTTTTCTGTTAACACTCATTTTATTTCCCATGTTGTAGAGGTATTGCATTTGAAAAGTAGAGGACAGTATATTTTAATACCATAATGAATACCCAACTCTTTAAAGGCCTAAACTTTGCAAATGTAGCAAAATGCATACATTAATCTAGCTTTTAGGCTATTATTTTATTTCATACATCGAATACCCTGAAAATTAGAGGCAACGACTTTGTGAAGTATCCAAAATGAATACTAAAATTTCCTGTTGTAATGCTGCCGAAAATGTTCATCTTTTGTATGGAAAACAGAAAGGGGATTTCGTTTTTCTACTTTTACACTAAATTACTTTTATGGCCTTCATTTATGTTTTCAACATCTCATATTGGTTTTTCACTTGATTGCTCGATCGATTGTTTTCTTCGACTTTATAAATACCTTTCTGATAACTACTGCATTGCTGGGGAAAACTCTAGCTAGAGTCGAAATGTTCTGTTCGTAATAATGTGGCCTAGTCAATATTCAAAGAGCTTTTTTGGACGTTTTTACCTCATAACCTAGTTTTCTAGGGTTTGAAATCTTACCAGAACTGCAAAGCTACTGCAAAGAATAACAGAAGAGGATTATCTTTATTCTGTTACTTGGGGAATATGAACAATTCAAACCAATCAGAAATCATATTTTCAATTATTAATTAAATCTTTTCAAAATGAAAAGCTCTTTAAATGGATTAGCTCTGAATTTCTACAGGTGGAAGCAATTCAAAATAGATATAATCCACTCCTTTAGTTTTCCATATAAATTTTCCCCAAATGCAAACTTTTGGTATGTAAACCGGGATGGTTATCTTTAATCGTCAGTTATTAACTTTATAGAGCTTAAGTGTCAACTAGACTCTAAAAACATAAAAGATTCAAGCGTTCACAAAAGTAAATTTCTTCCCTCATATGAAACTTATAATAATAATAATAATAATAATAATAATAATAATAATGATAATAATATAAAAGCAATATTTATACAAGGTAACCTTGGATTGCAACTTGACAATAGTTTGTTAATAAATGTTTGAAAACTCGTGCTACCAGGCCAATTTAATGCGGACCTTATGTAATTAATGCTGAAATAAAAAATTGTTAATTTAGTTTTAGCCAAAATGGGTTCTCAATTTACAGAGGAAGACCTCAAAGTTAATTGCAGAAGTTTCTTATCATTTGAAATCTGATTCATTTTAATTTCGCGGGGTTGCTCCAAAGGCTATGGTTTCGTATAACATATTATTCATAACAAAATCTTCATGAAAATAAACTTGCATGATAAACCGCAGATGCGGAGAAAACACGAGCAGAGGAGACTACAATGGTTTAAGCGCTTTTCAAAAACTACTACCTTTACTGAATATTTTTCATTTTTGATAACAGAGAGCCTCTTTGATAAGATACTTGCAAGGGGTGTACTGGCCAAAAATTCAAAATATTATTATTGGTTAGGCTAAATTCAATAAATTGCCTTTTAGTCAATATCTTGAATAATGAATCTCCTTGTTATTATCTATTATCAGTTTTACTCCTGGTTTTCTAAAGGAATCGTTTATGCAGGGCAATGCTTTGGAAAGAATAGGAAACTCTGTAACTCAAACAAAAGATTAAAGCTATCATTGAGCTTGAAGCAATCTGAGTCCTTGGATTTAATCCAGCCCTGGAATATAGCTGAGTCCTGGGATTTAATTGAGTCCTGGGATTAAATTGAGTTCTGGGAATTAATCCGGTCCTGGGCAATTTCCTGTTTGCCAATGTCACCTTATTGGCCTCGTAACCAAAGAATGTTATCTTTCAGGGTGGTCCGCAATCATAAGTTTAGTGTTTTAGTTTCTTCTCAAGCAAGGTCGATGTAGTTTCATTTCTGTTCTGGAAGTAAATGACGCGTTGCTTCCACTTTAAATGGCGTCTATTTGATACGCGCAAAGCAGCATGTTAATTTTTAAAAATACAATAACTGTCCATACCCTCTCTTGCATTGCAATTCGTCGCTTTTCATTTTAATTATTGCGTACTCTTGTCAAGAAAATTTCTCTGCCCTTGGTTAAGAAATGGAAGAAAATGAAATTCTAAATGCAATTCCACGAATTCACCTCCCCTTATTTGAACCTCATTTAAATAGGCCTATATTTCAAACGTTAGGAGGGTGCCGAAGCCAATGGCCGGGGCATGGCCGGGCATAGGCCGGGGAATGTCCGCGAATTTTGTATTAATTTCAGCGCCCCGGCCCACCAAAGCATCGCGAATTCCAATTTCTTTGATTTTTAATGCGTGATAATAACACTCGACACTCAAGCTACTAAAAGATGAAGCACGAGCAGAAGAAACCCCACTACTTAGGAAAAAATTTTCAAGAAACTGGTGTAATAGTTTTTTCGTCAAGGGAATTCATTCATTATTTTCACTTCATTTGCAAATGTTTACTGCATCGTTTTACTTTAAAGGTCTTTAGATAATGTCTAAACAGTTGAATGAAACATAAATGAATGCCACTTGAAATTGCCCGGGCCAAGCGAATTTTATATTCATATTTTGTCCCCGGCCCGCCCCGGCCATGCCCCGGCCATTGTTAGGGACAGTCATGCAACTTAGGACTCAGTTAACGCATGATGCACAATGGGTTCTTTTTATTTGAGGTTTTTGTTGAAAATCAATGAGTGAATGTGATGAGAGATGGTCGATATTTGATAATAGTTTTGTTTCATGTTTTAAAATTTGATAAATCGATTGTTTCCTTGTCTTTCAAAATTAGCCCAGTAGCATGAATTTAATTTGCTATATAATCAATTAAAATGTGTTCTTGGATTTGTCAATCCTGTTGATTGTTAATAGTTCCTCTTTATTTTAATCCATTCATTCATGAGGATGACTAGCAAAATAAAATTTAGCGCATTTTATTACTCACCAATACACTATGATCTCTGCAATTCATTCCAATGCTTTCTGATATTCATTTTCAATGCTCCAAATACATCCTTTTCATGTCTAAATAAAAGAATGAAGGTTGATTTGGGTGAAGACCGTTATTATGAACTAAACTACGATAGTGCATTTTTAAACATTGCCACACATTGAACATTATCTACTCTTTCGAATAAACAAATAGAAGCTATTGAACCCTCTGTAACTTTCCGAAATATTTTGTAAGGGTCTCTACACTACAGGGTCAGCTGTTGCTACAATCTACCATAGACCCTCGGATGGCAAGTTTCTTAAATTGTGTAAAAGATTGCCAACCAGGGCTTTTTCATTGCTGCAAATAATACATACATAGATACACCCACACATACATACATCCATACATATGTCCCAAGACCTTCAAGGAGGGGTACTTCGGGGGGGGGTCCCAATACCGCAATACCGCAGAAAAAAGTTGCTAAATACCGCAATACTGCACCAAAAAATGGCAGAATACCGCAAATGATGGAAAACTAAATAATCGAGCTGTCGGTAACGTATAATGTTTTAAAGCAATTTGATTCCAGCCTCAATCCACCCTCCTCAATCCAATTCGATGTTCGATCTATTAGATCGTGGTGAGATCACGATCAGGGATCAGAGAAAATAATGATGAGAGGATTAAGGGGAAAGGGTATCATTGATGTGAGTGCAGTTAAACAGTATTGACGGTAGAAATTATGAATAAAGAGAACAGCAAACAGAAGCAAACAGTTCCAAGTAGTGTTGAATACTAAAAATCACTTTATACTTTCCTTTTTCATAAACATTTCAGTGAACAGAATCATTTTTCAAATTCATTAAACTGTATTAAGTTAGAAAAAGAAATATTGAAATTCAGATCAAAAGTCTTCTTAAAAGCGGAATGGAATATGGTCAAAATTTCCTTTTTTAAGATTCAAAAGCAAAAAAACGCTTTCTGCCTACATCAATTAGGATACTTCAGCTATTGGGCGTAAATTGTTTCCAAAATCTTTCCAAATCCTTCCAAAGTATAAAAAAAGTTGCCTTCACTCGTTATCAATGAAACAGCTTGACTTTTAAAGGGCTATCGCTAATTTAAATTTGGTTAAATTATGGCACTTTTCGTAAAGGATTGCACTATACTGTGGCAATTGCTTTGATAAGAAACACTCTATAAGAAATCGACTCCTTTTTAGGGTGGCAAACAAAATTAAGAAACTAGAGGAAATGACCGTTCAAGTGGGTCTTTGTACTTAACATCAGATCAATAAATTATATGCTGTGTAGTCATAACAAGGATGCAAGGTTGCAGCTCACAATACATTGCGAAATAGACTCAACAATCGGAACCTGTGCAAAGCTTGCCTCCTCAATTTGCCAATTTGTAACAAAATAAGCATGATGTGCTCCTAAGAGATTTTTAAGAAACTTTTGGAATAAGGAGTACAAAGTCCGAGCATAGTTTCTTATAAAATAAATTCGTGTATTTTAATATTTGAATTTTTTAGCAAAGCACCTTCTATTCACTGAAATTTTTACAAAGAAGGAAAACCTTCTTCCTCTAGGCAACATCTAGAAACAAGGCAAAGCATAACTCATAAATACCCAACCCTAAAATCACCACCCAACCCATTTCAACAGTCATAGAAACGCATTTTTAGACTCAAAATATTGTAGCCAAATCGTATTTGTGTGTAAACAATGGCTCTATTCAAATCTTTGTTGATTTATTCATCACTCAATTAACCTAATGCATGGTGTTCAATTTGGATTATTTTACGATTCAAAAACATGCCGAAAAACGGGCAAGATTCAACGACAACCAGAGGCGCCGGGAGCCTCTTGAATCGGCGGGGCCAGAAACAGAGGAGAGGGCACCTCAAGGTCAGCGGCGGCGCCCCACCAGAAAAGTGAGGGGGAATGGGGCGTGGCCGCGGAAATTCTGTGGACCACGGCCTTCACCATTTCGCAAAACGAAGGAAACGCCCTTTTAGCTTGCGTAAGAGTAGGTTTTACGTAGAAAGCATTCATTAATTTTTGAGCCATTGAAGTTAAGTGTTCTATGGGACGATATCTTGTTTGTTCTTCATAGGTTCCCAATTATCATGTATTCGGTTCTTTTATTAATGTAAAGTTTGTTAATTTTCATTCATTCCGAAGAAACGTGAGTTTCATCTGCACGCGCTTTAGCTAGTCGAAGGCAACTTTCAAAAGTAAAATCAGCCAGTTATACGTTGCATAAACAAATAAAATATAACTAGAACATAGTCAGTGAACGTAAAGCAAGATTTTGCAAGGAAGGAGAATGAAGCAATAAGTGCCTTCAACAATTTTCATTTTTATTTACACTACTCTATTTCTACATCACTACTTTTTCTCTCAGTCAGAATTAGAGGTTGGTTAACTTTGAATTACTTTGATTTAAAGTGAGAGTTACACCACAGGTTCATTTAACAGTTCAGAAAGAGGAAAGAAAACAGCAGCTATGAAAAGGGTTGCTGGTTTGTAAACAAAACTAAAAATAGGGCACATAGACCGTTTTAACAGGCTGGCAGGACTTTGGGTGTACTTTTTGTATGGAAAATTAATATTGATGGAAAAAATTATATATGAAACATATTGATTGTCTTAAAGCCTATTCGTAATATCATGGCTTGATATTTGGAATTAATTGAGTGGCTATGACCTTATGTTATGGATGGATATAAAATTGAAACAAAAGGATTTCTTACGGATTTAATGTATCAGTTCAAATAACTGTTCCTTATAAATTAGACATCGGGAAGTGCAAGGTAGCCACGCATCAGGTGGTGAAGAAAGGCACTTAAGATTTTTATTGGATTGACATGTAACATTGGCTAGAGAATTGCATGTCATAGATTAACGCAAAGTAATACGAAAAATAAAGTCCATGGTAATGCGGTATTTGATAAGGACGGCTTGAAATCTATTTTATGAGTTTGTCCCTGCTACCATGAAAATAATCCAGCATCTGCTGCGCATAATGCTATTTAAAATTTATTTAAATGAATATTAGTCTTCTAAAAATTCAGTAATGTAACACACGAGAATACTAATTTCTGTATAACAACATATTTTCTGATGCAACTCCAGATAGCAGACAATACTCTTGCACCACCTTCATTTCTCTTTGTCTGTCACTTTCACTTGTCAAAAAAACATCCATGTATAACTGGGAGATGAAAAACAATGATGTCCCAATGTATTAAGTTGGCAACATAAATTAGACAAATTTTTAGCACAAAATTGGTTATTCAATTTCAAGATGCAAAATAGGTGAAAATTAAACTTAAGAATAAATATATACACATGCTAAAGCCATAATGACCCTTCTTTTTATTATATCGATATTACCTGGAATCGCATAGCTTGTCCATCATGCAAGATTAAGGCTTTGTTAACATCATAATTTGATTCATCATCTAAAAATTAGAAATATTGTCAAAGATTACCTCCAAGATACCACGTGTTAAACGATTGTAAAAATGGTTTTGTAACTCTGTGAATATACTTTTCCAATTTCTGTTCATAACTGCATTTGCTTCTTTCTTCTGGTGAGAACATAAATGCATTTTCCTCCATCTTTTAACATGCTAATCGCTCAAACTTTTTGCGAATCTCTAAATATTCAACAATGGCAGAATTTAACGTGACCTTACGTTTGCAAATTGTAAAAAAATTGGAAAAAACGAACATAAAATAAGCAAATTAGTTTCTCAATTTTGAGAAAGGTGAACAAGTGTCCCAGGGAAGGGGACTGCTCTCGTCTTGTTAATTTAATAAATGGTAGCATATTAAAACACATCTCAAAATCAGTAACAACACCAACCTGGATTTTCACTCTTTGGCGCCAACCTCGAATATTTTGATGAGCTGAATTTTTCCAAACAATTCTTGATTGGCTGAAATGTGTAGGCTTCTGGGCATAGCAAAAACGAAGGATCATAATTTCCCTAAGAAATCGTGAGGAAGTGGGTATTAATGCAACATAATTTGAATTGTGTTACTAATCAGTATCCTTTTACAAAAGAGGTCATTTACTGTATAGTAAAAGAATGCTGCAAAATGAAAACCAATCAGAGTGGTAGGAAAACATAAGAGGAATAGAAAAACAGTGTATTTTAACATTTATATTCACCCAAAGAATAAGTTGTGCGTCAATAAAAACAACAAGAATAAGTTGTGCGTCAATAAAAACAAAAAGAATAAGTTGTGCGTCAATAAAAACAAAAAGAATAAGTTGTGCGTCAATAAAAACAAAAAGAATAAGTTGTGCGTCAATAAAAACAAAAAGAGTAAATTGTGCGTCAATAAAAACAAAAAGAATAAGTTGTGCGTCAATAAAAACAACAACAATAAGTTGTGCGTCAATAAAAACAACAAGAATAAGTTGTGCGTCAATAAAAACAAAAAGAATAAGTTGTGCGTCTATATATATAAACTAGAAAAAAGCAAAGGAAGCAAATGAACAGAATACCAAATAGAAGGTGTCATTTATTTGTTGATAATTTCTGTACATAACATCATAACACATTTACGGAGAATTATTTGATAAATGAACTGGAAAAATCGTAAGATTAAAAAGATTAAGGATTTTTCGTTGCAATAAAATGTCTTCTGTAAATTGTCAAACTTTGGGCAAAGGCTAAAGAAGTATCATTGCTACCAAGAAGCGCCGTATTTTCAATATTTATTGCGATAAAATTGTGGCTTTTAAATAATTCGAATAATTTTTTGATTTGCCGACATTTTTGCCAACGAGAACGTGCGTAAATTACAAAAATTGTAATCAATCGCAATGTTGGAGACAAAAGACAAATAATTAATCTGTTTACAAACCCACTTTATATCGCATTTTCTGGCAAGAATGAATATAGTAACCCATGTAGTAATATTTCAAGTTTGCACAATCCTCTTGCAATCTTCTAACAAAATAGATTTCTCTGTTCAAAAAAATGGACAAAATAAAAAATTTGCAATCCATACAAATGAGAGTTCATCTTGCATAATTTATTTGGAAAATTGACTACATTGACTCAATGTCTCCCAGACTCAATTGAGCATAAAGGATGAAGAAAAGACAAATGGGTTATACTACAATTGATAATTTCAAAAGTTAAAGTTGTTTTGCTGTGCAAATTTACTAAGAAATAACTCTACAGATTGAGAAACTCACCTTAAAGCGGAATATGTTCCCAAAGATAGGAAACTATATGCTGGATCATAGAAGAAATATTTTGAAGATACACCATGAGGTAGTATATCAATAACACCAACAGCAATAAGCTGATCTAAAATAATATTTATTAAGAGAAACAATAAAGGTTTTTAGATTCAGTATTCTATAAATGCTTAAAAACCAAATTTGCTATATTGCTTTCAACTTCCACTGAGTTAGATACTACTATTAATTTCTCAATTACTATACTTACTTACATTTTAAAAAAGGTTGTAGCATTGGCTGCTAGATTGGAGGGATTGGAATATCAATTTCGTTCATTCATTGCTTTAACATTTTTTTAGGGTCAACCATACATCACTAGAAAATAGTTGCTTGGCAACAAACAAATACGCAACATTTACATTTAAAAAGTACCTTGGCATTCCTGGCTTAAAACCATAAAATTTTACCAAAAAGAAATTTTTATACTCTTAATGAGCTTCTCAAAGTATCAAACGATATCTGACTGACAAATAATCTACGTTTTCCAAAATGAACTTTCATTTATAAATTAGCAACTCTATCTCCCATTTTCTCTTTCCTCTATGCAATGATCTCACCCTACCGCCAATTTTCTTCATAATTAATTACATGAAAATCTACAATTTATCAATTAAAATCAGAAACTAACCATCCAAGTAATACTGTTGATGAAATGCACCTAATCCCATGTGGGGTAGGCCAGCTTTGCCTTCTTCTGCCTGCATGAAATAAGTCGTATAATTGAGCAAATTTAATTTCAACAAACAACAGATTCAAACAACAGTTAAAGAGCACATGTAGATACACAATCACTATTCCCTGTTTTGTGGATTCAGGAGTTTAAGAATATTCTCAAAGCTTATGCATTTTACAGAATGATATGATTACAAAAAATTGTCATTTAATCATTGCTACTAATTAAGAATAATAATAATAATCTGATAGTAAAAACTTACAATGAGAGGGCTGCTAACAAGAAATCTTTTGAACTAAAATAATCAAAAAGACAAACAATGAATCATCCCTATTTGATATATGAAATTAATTATTTTTCATCTTTAACTTTAACTTTTCTTGTAACCCAGCATTCATTCAACATGATCATTGACAGTGCAAATGAAAACAATGTAAAAACTAAAAGTGGATGTTCATGAAAGTGAGAATTGAAGCTTTCCTCTCAAATTCAAAATAAGTGCAATCGCTTAGCGATGAATCTTTTCAAACCATTTCCAAACTTACAGAAAAATTACAGTAAAATAAAAATTCTGTCCATTAAAACAGAGATTGGTATAATGTTGTGCATACAAAATACGATAGAATATCATAAATTTCGCTACGTAATATATACCTGTGACATTGAATTTTCAGATTCTGATTCTTTGTGAATGTCCATTTGATATTTTAAAAATAATTCATATTCAGACGCAACATTTTTTTTGAACTCATTTGATTCGGGGTGTGATCGCACTGTTTTAATCTATTGAGGGAAATTCAAAGAACAATTACAAATGAAACAATGCAGAAACATACCCTGTTTACATTAAGCTTTTGTTTTGGATCTTTGTGGACAGTTTCTTGATATTTGCAGAATACTTTAAAGCTTTCTTGAAAATTAACAGTGCATTGGTCATCCATAGAATCAACTTTACAAAGTTTCACCTTTTGATTGAACATCAGATCAAATTGAAGACATACAATGAGATTTATCAATTTAAAGAAATCAAAACTAAAATCAAGACAAGTACGATAACATCCTTTCTATGATACTTTTTTATGGTTGTTCATGAACAAATCCACCATTTAGCAAGAGCTGTTAAGTAACTGCTTCTAATTCTGATGTGGTTGCATTTATTTAAGGTATTTATGTTCCATCTGACAACTCATACAAAACAAAATGGCCACTTGCTGGCAAAAAACCTCGGTTCATTGTTGATCCAGTGCAGCATTATCCAGAATTATATTGGTCAAATTATTGGCCATAGAATAATAATTTTAATTATCTGATATTAAAGTCAAATTATAATCAAATTACCTCAAGTTTATGTTTGACCTCCAAGGTATCTTTAAGTTCATCAAAGAAATCCTCCAAACTCCTTGCAAAATTTTTCTGATTTGGTTTTTTTATTTCACCCGTAACTTGCTATTTTCAAGTATAAAAAATATTGAAATCACTTGAGAGCTTAAAAGCATGAATGAAAATAAATGGGAAATAATTTCAAATGATAAAACCACACAAACAACTATGACAAAACACAGATAGATGAGCTTCTTAATAGTACGTTAGTTAATTTGCTTTCGATAAATTGGTTACTGCTACATTAAATATATGCAAAAGGGTGAATTTAAAACTAAAATCACCCTTTTGCGAAGACCGAAAAACACAAAACGAAAACACAAAACGAAAACGCAAAAGAAAAACAAAGACGAAAACACCCTTGAAATTGTTAGAAATTCATAATCATAGATACAAATAAGGCAATTGATTTCAATGCTCCCATTGAATTGATAGAAAGTCAGCGATTTATTAGGTGGTATTCAGGGCTGTTATTTCCGTGGCTGGAACCCCATCAATAATTTTGAAACAAAAAAGTTGTTTACGTTAATTTCTTTTAGAATGCTAGATAAACCATCAACATCAATTGCCACATTGTAGATTAACAGTGAAGACTGTATTCGGCCAAGTAAAGGAGCTATCTTTTCAACTCCATGAAACTGACGATGTCAATGTAACACGTCTAACTACAGACCAACATCAGTTCTGCCTGTCATCTCAAGGCTCTTTGAAAAACTTATCACTGACCAACTGTATCAGCATATGAATAAAAATGGTCAGTTTTCCAATGTCCGGTTTTGGCTTGAGCTCTATGGTGTTCAGAGACGGTAACTCTCCTGGTTTAAAACTCACCAGCCGAAAAAAAATTTGTCGGGTTAAAGGTGTATACTCAGAAATTGGGGTCATAGAGGTTGATGTACCACAAGGCTCATGCCTAGGCCCCCTTATCTTCCTCATCTGCATCAACGATCGCCCACAGTTTGTCCGAGACTCTACTGTGTCTATGCATGCTGATGATATAAGTCTGTGCTATAAGTCCCCAGACATAACCCAGCTGAATGAGGTTATTAACAGCGATGTTAAGCAACTGGACTCCCGGCTGCAGAGTAACACGCTTTCTCTAAATGTTGACAGAACTCATTCCATGCTGGTTTCTACCAAGCAGAAACACAACATTCTCCAAAGTCAGGACAAAGAGCTAGGATTGAAAATCCGCGAGAATGGGCTTCAAGTTGATTAAAAAACAAAGTACCTTGGTGTAGAAATTGATTCCTCCTTGGACTGGAAAGTGCAAATAAAGGCTATTTCTACAAAAGTTTCCAGGGCAGTGGGCATTTTGGAGCATGCAAAAGCATTCTTGCCGAAAACTGTTGTTGAAAACTGTCAGCATTGCTGCCATACACAGGTATTGTGGAGCCCATTTTCGGCGTTGCAGCTCTGTTTTGGGTTGTGCAGGTTCAACTGAAATTAATCAGTTGCAAAAACTCCAGAACTGTGCTGCTAGAATTGCAACAAGCAGACAACATATTGAAAGGCCATTCAGGAACTCATTCAAAACGAGTCTCAAACAAGGGTCTTAAAAAATCATTACATGGTCAATCCTTGTGTAGCCAAAAAAATTCTTCACAGCGCTCCTCTTACAAATTCTGTAATACCGAGACAGACCTTAGGCTTCCTCTCAAGAAGAGTTCAAATGGCCAAAAATCACTTTCTTATAGAGGAGCAAGGCTATGGAAATAAATGCCTCTCATCTGAGTCAAAGCAGGCATCCTCTCCAAATTGTTTTAAACAAACAATTTAGGACGTTACAAGATTTCTCTTGAAATTAAGTTTTAATTTTATTTTACGGAGGGGCCCCTTTGAAAACCGACATCAGTGTCGAAACGCTATGCTCCTCGTAGATAAATGAAATGAAACAGAAATGGAAATGGAAATAGAAGTGGAATGAAATCAAAAGAACCCTTTCTTACCTTTTAATTCGGCAAGACTTGTGCCGGACATTTTTCGACATTGCAGACAATACTTTATTAATGGCGGCATTTATTTTGGAGACGCTTTAAAATCATAAGTTTACAATTCAACTGGCTTAAACAACTTTTTATTGGTGAGTGAAATTTTTGAAAAGTCTTTAAAAGGATTTTTTTGGCATTTTTAGGGGCGTGGCTTGAAAAAACATCAATGGGCCAGCCTCTGGACTGGAACCCCTTAATGAATTGGTTTCACTTTTATTGATTTCCCTTTTCTAACAATTTCAAGCGTGTTTCTGCTCTGTGTTTTCGATTGTTTTTTTGGTCTTCGCTTTCGGTTTTCGTTTTAAAAACATCCATGTGCAAGAGATATATAGCTTACATGCTTAATCGGTTTCTTTTTGCTTCTTGCAGCAGCTTCTTTGTCTTTTAAATCACCTGTAAATTATGATAATGGTCGAAACCTTACTATAACGACATTATTCAAGGCATAGGTTATCCGAAATATACCTGAAAACACATTAACAAAATTAGGTGTGCGATTGCTTTTAGCAATGCCTTTCTTCAAAAGCTTCAAACTACTACAGTTTTATGATATTTTTTAAATCAAACTACTATTCTACGTATATGAATCAAATAATAAGCGAAATCCCTATTGCTTTCTTGTTTTTTTTTTGTTTAAACACAGATGTTCATGAATACTTCACTAGACAGTCTAATCGCGAAGATGTATTACGCAAACACAAGTTTTCGATATGTTTTTATGTTATACACTTTTGCTGTCTTCAACCTTCCACTACTTATTAAATGAACTTTCTGGTAAACTCCTAAAGACTTCCCTTTTCTTCTACAATTGTTGCAATTAAAACTGACGGATGTTGGAGTAACCTTACAAATGCAAAAATTGGATATTGAAAACATCAGCCCATGTAAGTTATCAACAATTTTTTTTTCTGAATGAAATTGAACCATATGGCATGACAAGGAATGAAAGGGTGAAGTGACATTTATCACAATTAACACTTACCATGTGATTCATCATACTCTTTGTCTTCTGATTCATTGGCATTTTTTGTAACTTCCTTATTTTCTCCTTCAACAAACTTTGTTGATTCCACATCTTTAGGAGTATCTGATGCCAGGGTGTTTGTTTGCTTGTCTGATGTTTCACATTTATTTGGTGAATCTTCAACTAAATAATTTAAGAAACATTATTAAGAATGAAATAAAGAAGGCAATATAAGATAAATAAGAATGAGCAATGCTTTAAGAATGAAATCAGATCAAATGTGGAAGATTTAATAATTCATCTAAACATTGTGATTGTTGCAAATCTCACATCAATCAACTTGTATTTTCTCCTTAAAAAACAGATATTTTACAAGTTTAAATTTGACAATAAATCAGTAAAAATACTTGTTTACCTTCACCATTTATCAAAAATTTGTTCATTCTCTTCAGCACTTTTTTCTGTGATTTTGAAAGCTTTATTTTTGTTGCATCACATCTGCAAAAAATTGTAATTGATATTCCTTCAAAATAACCTTAAATCCAAATAATTTCATTTGACCTTTTTGATGCAGTTCTGTTGACCTTAGCAGATTGAAGATAGAAATTTGCTAGAGCTTTGAAAGTCCTAAATCACAACAACAACACATGAAGTTCTGAACAAATTGCATTTTGATTTAGAATCAGTTTGCATCTTTTATCATTTGTTTGTTTTTTTGTTTGATTATTTTATTTGTTTGTTATTCCAGGCTGGGGTTTTGGCAGCTATCAAGCTGATGTGGGCATGCAGGGCTTGAGCCCCAAGGAATTCTCCTGAGCACACTTAAAATCTTCAAAGCCTCTTGGCTTGTAGGTTTGTAGGTCTCTGTGACTTTAGGACTCATCTAAACCACTGTCATGCTATGACAGACATTGTGCACTAAAAGTTCAACAGACAACAGACAGTTGAAAGAAATTTTCTGATCTTGGAAGACACTTCTCCTTAAAAAAGTTCTTGCTAAGTTTGAGCTGTTAAATTCAAAAACATTTGGTAATTTCATTATACATACAAACATGGACAATGTTATGATACAAACCTAATCGTGTACATTGGACAACAAGTCACATTCATTAGTGGTTTGTAGACATATTTGCCACTTCTTAAAAAACAAATTAAAACAAATAAAGTTTAGAAAAGGTTTAGATCCATTGCTCTCAATGACAGATTTTTTGCATTTGTTTAAACTGTTCCATGTACAATACATTATAGTAGGAGTTCAAAGTTAATTTTATCATCACAGAGGCGGATCTAGAAATTTAGAGGGGGGTTCCCAAACTTAGATATTCTTTAAAAGTGTGGTAAAGAGTTTGAGAAAAGACTGTAGCTTTTGGACCTGAGGTCTAGGAATACCTTAAGGCCCCCAGAAGGTCCAGGACTTGGCCCTGGTGAGGGTCCTGGGGGCAAAGCCCCAGGAAGCTACAGAGATTTTGCATTTTCTGGGGCCTGAAAATGGCTAGAGAACATCAATTTTCTTTCCCAATTGCATTATTCACAACAAATATGATAATTTGTCTCTCTCAGTCTTAAACTAATATCCAAAATAATATTAAAATGGCAAAAGTGGGGTTTCTGAAAACCAGGAAACCTTAAATATGCCCTTGCACCCACCCATAAGAGGAAGCTTCTGCCATGCTTTGCAGACTGGATGCTCTACAAGGAAATGCTGCAGTGATCTTAATCCTTATTACAATGTGGCTTCATAAAAAAAATTAAATATTGCAATCCAGGCTGCAAACGCTATCTAATGTGAACCAGAATTTTTATCTTCCCCTTCTCTCCCCTTGGCTAAGCAAACAAGGAAACAAACCGCCTCCATCCTCTGTCAATCAAATCTTCATAATCCCTGCATGTCATTTGATGTGCCCATAAACCTGTTGAAATATATTTATATCAAAAAAGACCTCTTGAAAAGCATGATTTTAACCTAGCCATCAAGAAAACTTGAAGGTTGTTTTTGAAGGGGATTATCTAATTTCAGTTAATTCTAATCTTAAACAGTACTGAACGATACAAATGAATATACCATGAGAAATGCTTGTGTCTGTGTTCCCACAATAACCACATCTGTGTCCCTCTCCTAGCCCAAAATATTCCACTATGCTCCTTTTGGAGGCCATTTGCAAAGATATGAAGACATGTATGACCACCTTAAAGGAAACTGACTGTGGAATCATTGCTAGCCACCTTAAGTCTGTTTGGATAATGGCGGATAAAGGTGGTATTGTAATGGAGAAAGAAATAGAAGATAGTGAATTAATACTTTATAAAACAGCTGGCATTTCTTACACTTTTAAAGAAAAAGATGATGCTCTGCTGATAATAAACAGAGTTTCAACAATTAGTAATGATGATATTGCTCTTGAATCCGATTTAGAGAAATTAACAAGTTAGTCAAAAAAGGTCTTTTTCCATCGATTTACACACTTTATGATATAAGTGATACTAAAATTCAAGTTCGGGCTAGGCTAAATGTTCTTAATGTTTCTAAACATTTTCTCTGAAATTTTCAATTGAAGTTGTATTTTATGATAATTAGGCTATACATTTACCTATGTTTTAGGGCTACATTATGTATGATAAGGGAATGCCCAGTCTGCAGAGCATGACACAACTCGACAAGATCTTGCAAGGAATCATTGCGTGCACGCCCGTTTCTCTCGGGTGCAACAGACAGCTTTCCTCATAAGTCCTCATGTTAATTATTTTGTGTTTTAGAAGGAATATCATAGGTGGTATGACACTGCAAGTGAACCTATATTGAACCTACACTCATTGCGCAAACAAGGCCTAATTTTTGGGGTGCATCTCGACTAACTGCAAATTGCCTTGTGTGCGTAGTTAACATGCTCTTCAGACTGGGGCAATTCTTCAGGTATTATTTGACTTGGTTTGTTTTGAAGTGCATACTTATAAGTATTGCAGGGCAGCGTGCAGACTTTTTCAATTGCTATTAAAAGATCTAAAAATGGGGGTATCCCATGAAACCACACCCCATTTGAAGCACTACTTGGAAATGTGCAAATCTCATCACAAAGGCACCAAACCAATCAACTACGCATAATAATGACATGAAATACATGCAAAAAGAATTTTGTAAATAGATAAACATATCATTTTTGAAAAAATCATTCAGAATGCTTTGAATTGCCTCTTCAAATCTAGAATAACATTTTCATAAAATCCTGGCTGTCTACAATGCCACCTCAGCTAGCTGTGCATTCCACTTATGATTATACTAACTGTTCTATTCTTGACTGAAGCATGCAAGATCTAGAAGCAGATGTCATCCTTTTTATCCTACTTATTACGTATTTCATGGTTTGAAACATCTTAAATGGATGGCACATAAGAGGCAGGTTGCCATCAATAAGCTATGAATTTTGCAGCTATTTGCCGTCATCAAGAGCCCTATGTTTTTCACTTCTCAACAGTAATAATAATAAGTTGTGTGAGATCTGGGGCTATGAATAGAAATTGTACATAAAGCAATTCATACCAAAATGAACTTATATTTTTACCTTTGATAAATCTCCCATCACTGCTTGGCCATAAAAATACTGTTTCTCTTCATTGTCACAAATCAAAGAAAAACTCTAATAAAAGATTGATTCTACACAAATTTAGAGGATCAATGTTTTATAATTGCCACAGGCACGGCTGTCCATTGATTTTTAAACAAAGATGATGTTCACAAGGTAGTTTCCCTTGGGTCAATGACATGGAGAAAAATGTTGAAACGTTTCAACAGGTACTGCCAGTGGCTACTTGATTCATGATTAAAAAATCTTTCAATCGATCCTTACATGTTGAGACAAATAAAAGCTTATGTCATAGATGAAGCTGCCTCCAATTGTTTTTGAATTGAATCATGAGAGTAACAGCGTGGCTGTAATAACAGTATCGCCCCCCCCCCTTGACGTATTAATATAGTTTCCTTGCATTCAGCCTTGCTTCTTTGCGCAGAAGTCAAAATTTATGGTCTGTGATTTTTTCTGTTTGTTCTCTTATTTGATATTTGAGTTTTTCTTTTCAAGGCATCTTTGATAAATACCAAGAGCAGCCACATTTAATGGATCCTCATTTAGGTATCTGTTTTCTATTTTTATTATCTTATCACCTGCTGTTAATACACATTTTTCATGCACAAATTTGATCAGAATATTTGCTTAGAATGATTCAAACAAGCACAGATTTAAAGAAATGCAAGTTTATTTACTAAATTACTAACTTATTTACTAATTCATTCCATTGTTAACCAAAATGGCATTTGTTGAAAATTTTTCACTGTAGATTGATACTGTTATAGTGACTTGCATTAGTTTGTAAAACTTTTTCACTGAAATTTTAATTGCAAATTCTTTTTCTCTTGCAGAGGAAATTGTACTCAGTTGCATAAAAATTGTAAGAAATGAGAACACCCACTCCACAGCTTTTCATCAGACATTTAGATATCTGTATTTGGTGTGTAAGGTAAGATCCATATTTAGTAGCTGAATCATCATACAACAAGCATTGCACCAGAAGGGGGCAGGAAGTTGTAGCCCCCCTCCTCCATCAGGAAGAATAATATGCCTCCTTCAGGAACGTTTCAACACAAAATTGTGCTCTATTGCTCAGACAGAAAAATACCCTCTGTTTTGTCATATAGCCCAACTGTGGGGCAAATCCTGGTACAACCCCTGGCATACAATTTAAAGTAATAAATCATCTGAGTTGATTTTGTTTAAATTGTTTTTGTTTGCATCAATAAATTCTTAAATGTTTCTTTTTTTAATTAAAAGCCAATTTTTCCATCTTTCAACAGACTCGGGGAGCAAAATGTACTTTGAGATTTTTTACACATGAAGCTGCTGATTTGCAGCCTGTATTAAATCTTTTAATTCAACAAAATGTTTGTGATTATGCAGTGAGTAAAACCTAAACTCTGTAAATATTTCAACATGTAATAAGGATTAAGTTTAATTGATCTTGCTAGATCTAGCTCTCACAATCTCACATTAATTATTAATATCTAACACATTTTAGCATGTCTCAATTTTCTGGTCAGAGTAAGCAATAATCATTTTGGCTGTATATAATACATTTTTGGATGGAATAAAGCATTAAATAAATCTTTTTTATTTTTACTTTTTCTGTTTTCTGTTAAAATCTATAGATTTGTAAAATTTCACCATTTCTAACTTTGAAATACCTTGAAGAATTAGATTTTGGGCTAAGCTATGTCATTTCTCCACTTTTATGTTAATTTATTCCTTATATTTTTGTAACAGAATTGGCAAACAAGATATGTTTTACTTTTGTGGCTCTCCTTTATATGCATGATTCCATTTGATCTTGTCAAATTTGATGGAAGCAAAGGAAATGTTATTGACTCTATCATGACAATTTCAAAGGTGGTTAACCTTTTTAACTGATTTTAGATTTGACAATCACCATGAACAATTATTGTGATTATGATTATGATTTTAATGATGATGATGATGATGATGATGATGATGATGATTATGATTATGATTTTGGTGATTATGATGATGATACTTATGATTATAATGATGATAATGATTATGATTATTTTGATACTTCATTGATCATGAATTGTTTTTTACAAACTTAATTTTTTTTCTTTTAGATGTATATAAGTGTTTCTGATAAATCAAGAGATGCTGCTGCTAATTTATTGGCTAGGTATGATTTCACTCAAATTCGAAATGAACACTCTTACCATAAATTATTTTTCATGTTTTATGGCCATCTCATGCATGAAGTCTGTGAATTAATTAGATAATTAAAATCATAATTGCATTACACTTTTTCAATTGTGATTATTTTTTCAGATTTGTTTCAAGACCTGATGTAAAAAAGGATGAGTTGCCAAAATTCTTTGATTGGTGTCTCATCAATTTGGTGAATGCTGAAAGTAATTTTCTTCTTCTTCTTTTTGTGAAAAACTCTTCTCATTTTTTTAAGTAAAATTTAAGAATTCTTCAGCTTGATCAATTTCTCAAAGTCTTTTCCCAAATTCATTATATCTTTCAGTGTCATCATCAGACGGGTTGAATTTAACATTTGGGATCCTAACAGTTTTGGTAAATCTTTTTGTCAATTTGTAATGCAGTAAAAGATGTCTTTTTAATTATGTTTTACCTCATAGTTTTGAAAGTATACAATAACAGTTGTTTGGAAATTTGGCCATTTTATTTTCTTTTTGTGTGTTTATCTTAACTTTACCTAATTTCACTTTTAGTGTCATCTGTTTAAATGTGGAAAAAGAGAGGACATTCTTGAATATGGTTTGTATGGTCATATGACAAGACTGTATCAATTGCTTATTTGTAATTTTAAACTTTAGTATTTTCCTAGTTTTCTTTTTTCAGGAAAGCAAACTGTACTTCTTTTTATATCATTGTATTTGTTTTGATTATGTTTGACACATTTTTCTTTCCTGCAGCTGATGTTGTTCTTTCAAAAGTTGAGGCAAAAGATTTTCTCACCACAAATGATATTCTTTTGAAGAAATTAGCAATTAAACTCATTCAAGTGAGACATTATTTTTCATCAGATGTGGCTGTTGGTTTTAATCCTTTTACTTCAGTGGTTAACTTTTTGTTTCTTTTTAAAATTCATTAAGTATTGATTAGGAACAACTTTATTTAATTTTTCTTAGCGCCTTGGTATGTGTTTTCTAAAGCCAAAAGTTGCCTCATGGAGGTGGGAGCTTTAACTTTTAATTTTTTATCTTAATATTTGAAGATACTTTATTGGCAACTCGTGTATCTCATATTGATTTACATTTGACTGTCATTTATGAAATACAATCAATCAATTGTGCTTATCAATTTATTTTATTAATTTTGCTTATCAATTCTCATATTTAAGGTATCAACGAGGAAATCGTTCTTTGCTGCACAACTTGCAAAATCCATCTAGTCATAAAGATAATGTATGTCATTATTTCATTAATTGTTTATTGTTAATTAGTTATATGTTTTGTGCATCTTCAGCAATTTTCAATTGTAAGTTTGATATGCTGCTGAACTGAAGAACTACTTTGACCAAAAAAGTGTTGTAATCTGAAAAAGGAACGCATTTTTATTAAAAGTTTATTTTCATTCGTTACAAATTTTTTTTTGATTTGAATTTTGACAAACAAACAGTTCCTTTATATTGGCCTTCCCATTCCAGACATTCGCAACCTTTCTTTCACTTGTTTCCCTCGTAGTTGTTCTCATTCGGTTTTTCAACTTTTCTGCTTATTGGCTGCAAATCATTATTTATTTGTCTAATCAATGTATGTTATGGTCGTCCTTTATTGCCTCCATCTGTCTTTAGATGTTCTTTGAAGGCGAGTTTTACTGCTGTTGTGTCTGGCAACCTCATAATGTTTGATGCGACCCTTTATATATATCTTCATTCCTCATTCTGTCTATTAATTTGATGTTCAATATTCTGTGTAGCAGTTTTCTTGTGGTTTCTTTGTTTTTTGCTACATCTCGCAACTGGATATATAAATATGTAGATGCGTTAAGTATTCTAAATTTTAGCTTTATAGATGGTTGTTTGTTTCCAATAATTCCTTTGAATTTATTGAACATATTTTAATCTATCAAGCGCCTGCCCCTTTCTTCTCTTTATGTTCTTTTCTGTTTCTAGTATGCTTCCTTAATATTTGATGGTCTTCAATTCGTCATTACCTGGTGCAACTAATCAAAACTCTTCCGTTTTTTCAGTATTGATGTTAAGGTTTTTTTGTTTGGCCTGCAATGGGAGTCTCTCTTCATGTTGGTACTCGGGTGTTGCATTGCCAATAGCGTTTGCATAAGTCGATGCTGATGTATTCTTTATCTTTGTTATGATTTGTTTTGGTTTGTTAGATAGTTTAACTTCATTTAGATTTTGCGACATAAGTGCGATTATTAATGTGAGTTTCCTTGTGGTGTTCCTTTATTGGTTTCAAAAGGTTCCCCTCTTGCTTTTCCAACTTGTACCGTGTATTGCTTTTTGTATATTAAAGTGTAAAATATGTGTAGTTCATCTTCGTCTAATACTTTGTTAAGATCTGTCGAGCTCTTTTGATTGCATCAAGCGCTTTGCACATTTCAAACAGGGTCATTTATGATGTTGTAAACTTGACTTTTGATTGCATTTTTGATTAACATTTTCAATGCAAAAGACGTGTTCTGTTGTACTCCTCATGATATATATACTGAGAATTTTCTAACTATTGATCCCAAGATGAAAGGTCTTAAACTTGAGCTGGATCTTCTTGCTTTTTTGGGGACGAGTATCCCTTTATGGATTTTCTCCGGTGTGTCTCTGTACCCTGCAATATGATTGAATAAGAATGCAATTATTTTCGAGATTTCATTCAAAGATCCATATTTAATCAGTTCAGTTTTTACGATATGGCTCTTTAGACCTCTTCTTCTGAGAAGGAATTTTTCATTTTTACCAGTTTGACTCTTGCTATCTCTGATATGAAGTCAATATTAATGATGTGTAAGTAATTTTTATAAAACTGAATATTTATTTTACTTTTGTTTTCAGCCCAAAAAGTGTGACCGAGACCAAGATGAAATCGATGTAATTATGTTAAAAATTTTGCATTTAATCATGTCTCATAACAATTATATTTATTTACAGTATTTCTTCTTCTACGATCATGATACCATGCATAAGTGCCTACAAGGCATCATCTTTCAACTTTTTATAACTCTAATGAATATCAGCGAAAAAAATTGAAAATTGCTTTAAAATTTGTGCGTTGAGAAGCAATATGAAACGTAACTTCTTGATATCCCGATTTTTTCATATTGGCTTATGAGCATTTCATCATTATATTCCATAATGCAACAGTTTATTACATAGTATTTGCAAATAAACTGTGTACTTTATTTCAGGGTATGAAATTAATGTATGAGTAGGAACATACTTGCTACCTTTTTGGTTTCTAGCCTTATCAGTAGTTGAATTATTTTAAAAATATTGATATACCATTTCGCTTATAAATTCTGCCAATTATAGGAATCTTACGATGTTCCTGCAAGTATCGAATTAGTCATACGTAAGTTTTGTTTCGTTTTTTATGTTTTTTTCTACGTTGTCAATCATGTAGAATTTTCAAAATAAAACGCCATTTCATTATTCACATACGAACAATAATTAATCAAGTAATTAAAATTAGATGTGTATAGCCCTTTTTTCATCAAACACTTTATTATTATGATCTCACTTTTCCAATTTTTACTGCTTATTGTCCATTATTTACAGAACAACTGTTAATTGGATTAAGAGACAGGGATACTGTTGTAAGATGGTCTGCAGCCAAGGGGTAATTCTTAATATTTTTTGTGAATTGTTTTTAAGAAGATTTTCTTTCTTGTATTTTTCAAGCCTTTGAGTGCTTGTATTATTCGTGATTAATTGATTATTCGCTTTTTTAGGATAGGGAGAATATCAAGCCGATTGCCAAAAGATTTGGCCAATGATGTTATTGGGACAGTATTGGAATATTTCAGGTAAGTCATGGTCCTATCTTTAGGGTTTTTATACATATTATATTTGACTCTTAATTTGAATGCTTATGAGTAGTATAATTATGAGTAGTTTATCTTGAGATATTTCAATCAAACATTTTAATCCCATGTAAATATAAATTATAATCGTTAGTTACCATCCACATCCTTTTTTTTCGTAAACTGCTGTGATATTTAAGATACTTTCATTTCTGCACTTTAAGTCCCATGGAAACAGATAATGGTTGGCATGGAGGTAAACAATATTATTTTTATCATTTTCCTGTCAATTTTTTGTAATCTTTTTTCTCTGAGATCTTATTTTTAATCTTTGGCATTCTTGTTAGTACTTGAATCAAGTTGGCCAATTCTTTTGAGATTTATTGGACAAATGGCATCTTTTCCCCTGAATAGAGACAAATAATTAAGCATTATCAAAACAAGTCATCTCAAAGAATTTAGATACAATCCGTTACCAACTGTATTCCCAAACTGTAAAAGATGCATACAATAAAATAAGTTTTTATTTTTTTTAGGTTGCCTCGCTTTAGCTGAGCTTGGAAAACGAGGTTTACTCTTACCTGAGAGACTTAATCAAGGTATCAGATGTGCTTTGACAATTTTCATTATTTTTCTATCATCCAATGTTTTGTAGGGTAGCGAAGCTCTTAAAAAATACCTTTCAATTCTCTTTTATGCTAAATATTACCACAACGATAATTTAATATCAGTATCAATATCGTATGAAATGTATGTTCTTTTTTCTCAAGTCGTTCCAATAATAGTGAAGGCATTGATCTTCGATGAAAAACTTGGGAAATTTTGTGCAGGTAATTCATTTTTATTACATTTTCCTCTCAGTCAATCAAATCATTATTTCAATTTTCGTTGAAACTTTTAAATTTAAAAAATTTTAATCTGCTTCTTTTAAACTTGTAGCGCCTATTTTTGCCTGATACATATCCATCGCACATGATTATAAAGTGGCATTGAATAAGATCCCAATGATTATGATTATGCATATACATTTATTAATGTTTTATAATTTTCAATCAAACCAAATTGATTACAAATAATTATAACTTCAATATCGATTCATTTTGTAAATTCTAACAATGTCAATTTTTTGTCAAGGTTCCCATGTCCGGGATGCTGCATGTTATGTTTGTTGGTCATTTGCAAGAGCATATGATCCAAAGGAGTTGGTAAAATACATTTCAGTTATTGCTAGGTAATTTTTGTTATTTATTATGGAAATTGATATTTGATACAATTTCACTGGGATTCAAGAAATTGAAATATTGAAACTTGAAATCTCTCTTTATTTTCAGTTCTCTGATTATTGTGTCAGTATTTGATCGCGAGGTCAACTGCAGACGTGCTGCTTCGGTATGTTTCTCATTTTAAGAAATTTATTTTTCTCTTTTTTACATTTCGTATTCTTGATTTTTATGCTTAAATAAGTTGTTAATTTTTCTTTGGCTTATTGCATTAAAATATGGTAAGAGAAGATTTCAAATCTAGTTATTGTCTTGCATTACTTACTCATTACAAGATTATCCTTGAGAATTTAAATTATAAGTTAGCCTTGTGTGATTTCTAATTATTGTTTTAGCTTTTGCCTTGGGCAGTAACTTTAACTAAGTTCTTTATTTGCTTCGTTGCTTCTCTTAGGCAGCATTTCAAGAACATGTTGGCAGGCAGGTATGCTGATGTCTTTCCATTTCTTATTTTTAAGTTTCAAATAGTGAAGTTTCATTCCATATCTATTAACGTAGATATCAAATTCATATGAAATTTTTAGGCATTTCTTGTCCCCATTTCATAATCGATTTTATTTCATCATGATTAACATCAACTTGAATTTGCAGTTACTAAAGTTCTATGAACAGCTGAGTGATTGCATTTTAAATCCTAAAAATTCTTCATAAAGAATAACCCACATAAAAATTGAGGGTACATAATGATGACGAAAATATCAAACCCATTACAAAACCAGAGATGTCACAATGCAATGATCTAACTGACCTAACATCCTTTTTTATCTCGTGTGTAACTTTTTATTGCAGTTTTAATTCGAGTTTTCAAGCCTATCTCTGATAGATTAGAAACAAGAATTTTGAGTGAATTTTATTCTTTATTATTTCGATAAGATATTTAGAAATCATTGCCTCATTTGTTGAATTATGCATTTCTTACACAGGGGAAATTTCCACACGGAATTGATATTCTTACAACTGTGGACTATTTTTCTGTTGGAAATATCGCCAACTGTTATTTGAACCTAAGGTAAATTTCAAATGCTGCATTTGAAGTTTCATGTCTCAGAAGCAATCATACTTTAGAATATGAATCGCTTAGAATTATTTTTTTGTTGAGAATACACTCGTCATTTGAAAATTGATTTAAAACAATTCTTTCTTTGAAAATATAATTTGATATTGATAATAAGTGGTAAATGTGGAGCTGCTTGCAAATCTGCAAAAAAACAAAAAGAGAATCAAGAAATATGATCTAAATCCTCCGCTTAATTTGAAACTAAAGTCCAATTACATTGCTTTTTAACTTCAGTGTACATGTGGCAAACTTCTCAGAATATACAAATGCATTAGTCGATCATCTGATTTATGAAAAAGTTTCCCATTGGGACAGGTGAGTTTTTGTTTATTTCATCTTCAAACTTGCTAATTTTGAAAGGTAATTTAATTCTATAAAAGATTCTATACTCCGGTAATGATCATATTTGCGATTATTACATTGCATCTGTAGATTAGCTGTGTTTTTACTTTATCTTTGATCTTTGATTTTACCTTGAACGTGCAAAATATTTCTCTAAGAAATCAATTTCTATTTTTATATAGCAAAATCCGCGATTTATCATCAAAGTCACTCGCAAAATTAACTTCCGTTGCTGCAGTTTACATAAAAGAAACAGGTATTGAGACTTGATTTCATCGTCATTTTATTAACATCATGTGGATGTATGATCGTTCTGAAAATGGCAACAAAGCTATTTCCAAGTCTTTCAGCGATTGTTTTTGGTCTGTAAATTTTAAAAGGATGCAGCATTCTACTTCCAAAGCGTTTTATTCTACGATCAATGTTAGAGAGCTGCCAACTTTATTTTAGCTAAGCAGATAAACCCGAAAATGGATAGCGGTTTTTTAGTCAACAATTCACTAAACATTTCCTTGATAACATCTCTATTGCCACTTCTTTTTTGGCACATATTACCACCGTAAGAAAATGAATAGAATTGATATAAATTAAATAAATAAATAAATAAATAAGTAGCTAATTTGATTGGCCTTGTATATTTCAAGGTTTTTCCTTTGAATTGATTTCTGATTGCTTATTCCTTGAAAGGTTTGCCAATTTTTCTCGCTTATACCAAATCATCTGACTTAAATAAAAGACATGGGGGAATTCTTGCTATAGCAGAAGTTACATATGCACTTTGTCAACATTTACATAGCAGGTGCGTTTGCATATACTATCACGCTTTTGGAGTGTGTTGATAGCAACTCTTATATTGATTTGCATTTTGAAAAAGTACTGTTAACCTTTCAAATGTAAAACCCTTTTAATATCTACAGATCATGCTAGTAGAGATAATATTAGTGATATGATGATTTTTGCTTATTCTTTCAACTGTTTTTACAGTGATGCTGATTGCATTTTTTCGAAGAATGTTTTGGAAAGTATAAAGGAAATAGTCCCTGAAGTAAGATTTAGTCTCATTTTTTTAATTTTTTGCCAAATTTTACAAGTTGTGCAGGTTATACATAACTATTCAAAAGAAATGGAGATGTAGTACCCGAAACAATAAATCGCTTTTGTCACAGGGATATGTTCCCCAGATTGTCCAAATCCTCATAGCTTTTGTGGCATTGCATATGGTACATAACTCTTGATATGCTTGCAGTCAATCTACCAATTCTTAAAATGACGAATGTTGCATTTTCTGTAGCAGCTACATTATCTAGTATGTCTGTCAAAACAATTCCAGTGTAAAAATCAAATCTAGGATTATCTATCGTGCATAGCAAATTACGCTAGTTTATGAATGTTGTTTCTAGAATTAATTTAGCTTTGTCTGCTTTTATTCAGTGGCTTTTAATAATCATCAAACAAAGTTCCAAGTATGTTCTCGTAAGATCAACACCATAATGTTTTTCTTTCTTTTTTTTCTTACTATTAATTACTATTTTTAATACTATTAATTCGCAGTTCAATTTCCTTTTAGCTAAATAGCAAACATTATTTTAGGTATGTTTAATTTATAAATTATTTATCGCTTTATGTTTAATTCCAACTTACGTGTTCGCAGAACTTTACCAGCCATTTAATGTTTTGAATAATTTTCATATCTAATTTTATCTACCACTCATGCCTGACTTATTATTATATAATTCTCTCATTTTTCAAACTCACCTTTTATAGAGCATTTTACAATTGATTTTCATGGTAATCGAATAGGATGTTCAATACAAATTTGTCTCTTTTTGTTTATTCAAATTTTAATAAGCATCTTTACTAATCTGTTTCTATCATTTTAGTGGTGTGGAAGGCGATTTTATGAAAGTTTCAGGTATTCTCTTTTCTTTTTCCTTATAAGCATACCTATATAGAATCATTAATGAATTCATAAGCACTATTATTTTTGAGAAATTTATGAAATGCAGTAGTTGCAATATTCAATACTAATGTTTTTTCGTATTCATCGTGCATTATGATCAAATTTCCAGTTTGCAAATTGATCGAAAAGATGTCCATGTCTAAAGCGCCATTTGAGTTTGATTTTATCGTTGGTAAGCATTTTTTCAATTTTCATTTGTACATGAATGTTTTCATTTTCTTTTTCTTTTCTTGTTTTAAATGACGTATCCACCCTGACGTGTAATTATTAATTATTTTTAGAATATTGGCAAGACGTTATTGATGACTGCTTACCGCATACGATTCCAGAGATCCAAGTATCATTTTACAACAATTATTCTATATTAATTTATATAATGCTATTATCGTTGTTGTTCAATGATTGATTTTATTTTTTATTTTAATGTGGGGCTTAATATTTTAGGAAATTGCCACTGTTGCATTACATGAAATGTGCAATTGTTATTACAAAGATCAAAATGGCCATGTTAAATGTGACATTCAAGGTAATGAAATATGAATATGCCTTTTAATGTACTAGAGGAAATAAAGTTGTTTCCTGAATAAAACTAATTCAAACATATTGGTGTCATGTTATGTCAAATATGAAAACAATTTTTAATCAACGGCTGATTAACAGAGAATCCTTTTGAGGTTTGTATTTTACAACTATGATACGCAAAAAAAAATTTTCCAAGAATATTTGTCGTGTGAACATTATTTTAAGTGACCATGGTTTCATTTCTCTTCTTAATACTTCAAATATTGATTAAACTTTCTTTTAAGATTGACTGAAAATAATCAAATGCTTCTTCGTACATCGTAGAAACGTTGGTTCGACGTTACTTGGCAAAATTAAAGAACTCTCTTCGATTTGATAGGTAACACTTTTTTATTTGTTGCTTCTTTTTTCAAGATTCTTTTAAGCTTAAGTTTAATTTTACTTAGTTTATACCAAAACACTGTTAGTTTTTTTCTTTTTCATAGAATGGGATATGCTCTTGGTCTTGGAGTTTTTCCAGCATTTTTCATTTCTGGAAAGAAAGATATGGTAATTAAATACTATTCAACGATTTTTTCAAAAAATAGTCTATCAAATTTATTCGTCTCTAGTTTTGTTATTTTGATTTGGGTATTGTTTTGTAATTCAAGCTCCTGGATAATAAATGATTTGAAAATGCCTTTTTAGATTATAAATGGTCTTCTCGATGCTACAATCATTGATGCAAAGAATGCAGGACTTTATGCTGAATCGAGGGTGAATGCTGTTAAAAGTTTAACAAGGTTTTAATTTAAGCTTTTTGTTTCAATTGTGTCAGTACTTTCATTTGATGATTGTATTGCTGAAGCGAAAGACTATTTATTTAATAAAGCTAGCAAGTTTTTATCGAAAGAGTTTTTCTACTTCAGTTTTTGGTGCTTCACTTCAAAATATTATATTTTATTCTAATAACAACTATGATATCAAACAACGGAGAATAATTAGTATAATTTTTTTACAGAATTTGCACTGAGCTTGGATTATCCAATCATAAAGTTGATGAGATTTCAATCGACGAAGAGGACCTCTTAAAAATAATGGAATGCCTGCTTCGTTGTTTGCAAGATTATTCAACAGACCGGCGGGGTGATGTGGGGGCGTGGTACGAGAAATGCTTTCTATTTCAATTTCAATGTCTGTCTTTTCATATTCTGTCTGAAATTTTTCTGTAATATGTCTTATACAACCGTATGCAATTAGGAAATGAGATAGCTATGATTATATTTAGGAAAAAATTTTTTTAATTATTGCACTAATGCATATTAAAAGTACTTTCCACTTTATTTTTCATAGTATCATTGCGTTTTATGATTTAAAATAATTTCTCTCTTGATGTTTTTTAAAACTTTTTCCAATTTTTTCTATGTCAATGACAACTTTCATGTTCTCTCATTTCTTGTAATTCCTTTATCGTTATTAAACTATTTTTTGCATAACATTAGTCGTTAATATTTAGTTTCATTTAATAGCTTTTATTTTAATTGTTCATCTTTATTTTTTATTTTCATTGTTTATATTAATTGTTTTTCAGGGTACGCGAGGCTGCAATGACTGGAATTGAGCAAATTTGCAATCTTATTGTCAACAAAAATCTTTCGTTACTAAATGCAGATATGTAGGTTTCATTCTTATCCTACATTTTGGTATAAAAATATAAATCTAAATTTCAGTTTTAGGTTCATCTACGGTCATTCTATGTTTCATCACTGTTTGACAGCGTTTTTTTTATATTTCTTAATTTTATTAATTTTGTTAATTTCATTGTCCAAGGTCTGAAAAGATTATGATGGGTTTGGTTCAACAGTCTGCAGAGAAAATAGACAGAACACGGGCACACGCTTCAGAAATTTTGCATCGAATGATTCACTTTAAGTATGTTAATACTTAACTTGTTTCTTTGGTTTTTATCTAGTAGCAAGGGTTATAGACAATTTAATTTTTAGAATTTTTGTTATTTCAAATAGTCATCGTTTTTATCATCATCATCATTTTGCATCTCATCCTACAATGTTATGCTTTTTAATTCAATTTTAGCCCTGAGATACCAAATGTTCCGCAGCACAAAGAGCTACAGAGGATTTTGCCCAGGTCAATTAAGTTTTTATTATTTAGGGGTTTTAATTTTTAGATACATAAAGATGATTTACCATCATTGTGAAGAACGCTATGTAAATTGTGTTTTTGTCATAGTTTTTATTATTTTTAGATCGGAAATTGGCCAAATCAACTGGGCTGCGCCTACAATTGCATTTCCAAAGATAACCGAGTTGTTGAATTTACAATCTTATCGAAAGGCATTAATGTTGGGCCTTATTGTCAGTGTTGGTGGATTAACTGAATCTATCGTACGTGATTTCACTTTAAATTTAATTCATAGTTATTTACAAAGATTTCTTAAAACGTTTATATTTTCATCTAAATATTGTTTTATACTAAATTGGTTTTAAAAGTATAGATTACTGGTAGAAATAAACACGAATGTATTGTCACAAATTTTGCCAACAATGATATTTTTTATATTTTTCAATGTTCTCATGAATAACTAATTCTTATAAGTTTCATTCAATTTTTTAGGTACGCTCCTCTTCACGATCTTTGCTTCAATATTTTCAATCAATCCAGAACAGGTATTCAGCATCAGCTCATATGCCACCATGCTTTTGCTAAACACCCTTGTTGTCTCAGTACTTCCATCGGTCGCATTGTTTTTTCCATTTGATATTTTCGTGATACTAGATTGTTTGAAGATCAGAATGTTACTGCGTTAAATCATTCAAAATAGTTATCCATTTTTATTAGAAATGGATACTGATATCAATGTTATGAATAACATTCGCCTTAATCATCCTGGTAGGAACAGCTGGTACCCCAAAAAGGCAACACTGGTGAAAATGGCCGAAATTTATTTCAAACGACTGGGCAATATTCAACAAATGGCACACTTTTCTGACTGTATGCCAAAATGTTCGAATAGCCTTATGTTTTATCTATAAACTTGGTTTGAAGGGGGCGTAACTGCCTTCCCAAATCCCCCTAAATCTCAACTTCGGGTGGGTGGAGGTACTACTTTGATATGAGATCTCAAAGTGGTTGTAAATCACTGAATAGAGAGAAAACATATTTGGCATGAACTGACCTGAGTTCATATTGAATTGAAACTAAGCAGTGTGCCTGAATTTATGGATGTGGAACCAATTATCTCAGCGTGTCTACCGTCAAAGTGAAATAATGTTTGAATCGTTAATTCTTTACCATTCAATTTTTCATTCATCCAAATTTTGCATCGAAAATTGTTCTCATATTTATTATTTCACAGTCAATTAACTTGTCGGGATCATTAATCAGTGGTTTTATTTCAGAGACACGAAAAGATCTGCGTACAATGCAACAGTTTTTAGATGGGTTTTTTTCATATCTTGAAGTAGACATTGAATTAAAACTAGAATTATCATTTTAGAAATGAAGATGTTGATGAGTTCATGGCTGAATTCGTAGAAATATTAAAGGACAATTACAAAAATGACAGGTAATTTCTTATAAATCTCAACTGTGGAATAATGTATAGTAACCTAAAGGAATCTTTTAGATTTACATAAATGTTGACTGTAAATTTGTAAAATTCACTTTTGTTTTGAAATATGTTTTCTCTAATTTATTTCTGGTTGCGAGAGATTCTGTGCTTTGATTCTAAAGATGAAGTAAAATTCATCTTTATGAAAATTTACATATTTCTTCAAGGGTGACAATTCCGTTATTGAACGTGTTTGATCTTTTAATTTCAAATGGTTGCTTTGACTCGTATCTTGAAACACCAAGGTAAGACTTATCTACATTTATTTGCAATTTATGTTTCGCCCTTTACGCTGTTCTTTAAAGCGTTAGAAATTATGAAAATACTTTGTCCGAATTCCCAAAAAGAGAACTTTTGATTCAGTTTTTTTCCTTAAAATTAAAATAGTTGTCATTTTGTAGAGAAGGCATTTTGGAAAGATTGTTGTTGCTTGTTATAAATGAGACCAATCGATCGGGAGATGCAAAGAAACTTTTACATGTTATTAAAATGTGAGTTTTGTTTTCTTTATTTTGGCTTTTCTTAATCAATGGCCATTATTTAAGGTAAATACCTTATTTATCTATTAAATTGTTAGTATCCGTTTAAGATTGCTAACATTTTACTAATTTATCTTTTATCATTTTATTTATTTGATACTTAGATATTGTGGTCTTATTCAGTTTCCTGGTGAAGTAAGACGCAAGTCGTTAGGACAGTTAATGAAAATGCTGTGTCATAAATATCCCAGGGTATGTACATTTTAAAGTGTTTAGATAATGTTTGTTTGCATGAAAATGTTAGTTTATTTCATTAAAAGGTTGGGTTGATTTAGTATCAGTTTTCCAGAGATCTTTGAAGGGAAATGAAGGATGTCATAAAAAAAGAAGAAAACTGAATTGTGAAGCGTTCAATCATTTTTTATTCTTCTCGTACATTCTCAAGAGCTTTTTTTTGCCCTGTAAATGTTTTATCTTAAAAAATATGCACTGGTTTTCTCAGAACATTATTTTTGTAGGATTGTTTCATACTCCGTTACATCATTTACCTTTCCTTCTGAATCTTCCCCTGTTTACTTGGATTTTACATCTATTTACTGAAGTTCATAAAATTTTCAATTTTTACCTTTAAGCCAACAGTGAATAAAAATCTGAAACTGCATCAAGAGTTTTCCTCTCTGATTAGTTACTTTAAACTGAATTTTTTAAATGATTGAGAAAATATTGATGATTTTTTGGTATTACAGGTTAGACGGGAAGCTGCTTCTGATTTATATACAGCACTTATAACATATGAAGATATTGTTGGAGAAGATGACATGGAACAGATCTTAACAATTTTAAGTGAAACAGAATGGTATGGTTTTAGAAATCTCAATCTTTAAACTGTTATGTTTACGGCAACAAAATTTAGAATTTGTCAACATTTGATAATGAGAGATGTTTGTGGCAACATCTTACAAACTATATAATTCTGATATGAGCAAAGGTATTTGCATAATTCCAAAATAATTCTTTTTACAAAATTTCAAAGGGATGGCACCATTGATCAGCTTCAAAATAAAAGGAATGATTTATGTTCTTTGCTGGAGGTACCTGTTCCAAGAATTAAGGTAAAAATGCTATGGTTCATTTAACTTAAACTTTTATAATACCTCACATATTTTGTCACATTATCTTTAAAATAGTATGCAACTGAGTGACAACAGTTATCCTTTATCATTCTCTAATATCATCAATTATCTTTTGTCAATCTTTCTATTTTTGTTGCAGATGAAAAATGGGAACAAGCAGTTGAAAACAAAAGTAGATGCATTGGAAAGCTATCAAGGTTTTCTATTTTCCACTTGAAAATATTCTACTTTAAACATTCCCTTATACATATTCATCATGTCTGTTTTCCTTTGCTACTAAAACAATTAATCAGTGCTACTGGATCAAGTAGATGGATTGTTAACCCATTTTGTGTTTTTTTAATAGATTTGGTCACCCGTGATGGCTTTTAAAAGAAATCATTTGCAACTGAATATTTCTTGCTAATATTAATGAGGCTGTATCCTAGATTTACTTTGTCTTTTTTCAATTGATTTTTACAGTTTAAATATATTTTGGTGACCTACTACATCTAGAGAAACAAGATTCTTTTATTTCCAATCTATTTTCTGACGAACTATTGTGATTTCTCAACTTTAGTTTATCACCCACAGGCGTAGATGCAAGCAGGTAATGTTTTCTTTTTAATTGTAAAATAAGAAAAGATGACAAAAAAACAGTATGTTTTAGGTGTCAGATTGACTATAAACTCATGTTTTTTACAACTCATCATTTACATTTAGAAATGTCCCTTTCAGGAATTTGGCTTCTCCCAAGGCCTTGGCCCACGCTTATTTTCCCAATCATCAATGTTCAAGTTTTCTTGTACTTTCTGGAATGAGCAGTGAAATATCATTAATCTATTTGTAAAATTGTTCTTTAAGAACTGGAAAGCTGGTTGGCAGAGGAGAGTGCTAATTGATGAGAGATAGAAACCTGAAAACCCTGAAATAATACAAAACCAAAAAGAAAAATTCAACATAACCAGATTTTTATCAACCTCATTAAAGAGTGTGGCTAGTCTTAAAAATCCAGGAAAAGATAGGTGATGATAAAATATTGCTTTTCGTACAACCTTTTGAACTGGTGCTACTCTTTTCACTGTAAAAAAAATTCTCAAAAATAATTGCAAAGGTGATTAGAGATTTTGCATCTATAAAAAAAATCCATGATTTAATCTGCCGTTTTTTAAAAATTTGTAATGACTTGTAATTTTTGTGAGATTCTTGGCAAAAATGCTTACTGTGTATGCATCTTCAAGGGTTAATGCTGATTTTCCTTTCGTTTCTTGGTATTTCTTTGCTTCTGTTGCAGATAGCTATGGAAAAACATTCAATCTTCTCAATAACTTTTACCTAATTTTTTCTCTTTATTTTCAAAATCAAAGAAGGAATAAAAAACCAAAATCAAATGCTTTTTTTAGCCAAAAACACTTCTGATAAGAAGCATAGAAATATCGAAAAATGATGACAAACTTTTTGAACTTTTTCATCTCGTCTTTTTACTCTAATTTCTGTAAATTCTGCAAGCCCAAATGAGCCAACAACAACAAAGAGCTACAAAAAGCAAAGTGTATCATATTTTAATAATAATTTCAGATTTGAACACCTTGTGCCTTGTGATGTTATCTTTATTGATAAAATTGAAATAAAAACATTGGAATCAGCTCTGATCTGGCTTTTGAATCCAGGGGCAAATCCAGAACTTTTCTGAAGGGGGGCAGTTGATGAAAGGGGGCGATTATAAACGTAATTGACTGATATTTTACCAGTCTTAAACTGCTATAGGAAATCGGTTTAGACCGTATCTATTGGACAGAATGGTCTTGGTTCAAATTACTAAGGACGAAAATATGCTTACATCTTTGATAAAGGACAATATGCTCAATATGCTTACATCTTTGATGTATAGCCTTGTTCATTGAGTGGAAATTTAGTAGAAAACAGAATTTATTATTATCTCTGTATCTCTATACCATCAACTAAATCTAAGGTAAAGGAAAGCAGAAGTAAATGGGAGCGGTACTGCGGTGTGATTTCACCTAGGATAATATATTTTCGATTTACTCAACAGATCTGATACTTTAAGCAGGCTACTCGGCAGAGTTGGAAAAGCGTTAAACAGGCAAGCCGGAGTGGGGGGGGGGGGACTCATTGGAAGGAGACCAGAAGATGATAAACAGCTAATTAGCTTAAAAGATTCCTAAAGGAAGTGCGAAACTATTTGTCAAGGGAATGATTTGATTGGAGCAGATTTTAAGCAAAAAGAATCTTTTATGGTTGAAAATCCACTTCACTACGACTAATTTTGTACCCTTGTTCATCTGCTATTTGAGATTTTTTCCCAAATTTTTGAACAAGAAATTACTTTCATCCGGCATTTTCCAACGTACTAAGAAGGGTGGTCTTCAAAAATTTTACGGCTCTCCAAATTTTCTCAACTTTCAGCACCAGCCCCAGCCCCATTTGAAAAGTCCTTCCATAAATTAATGTGAAATTTTTGAAAAGGGTTCATGGAAAGTTTTAAGCCTAGCTATGTTTTTTGCTCTCCAGTACCTCTACAAAGAAAGGTTGTCATTAAATATTTTTTGTTAAATTCTGCTACGAATAAATCTGGAGCCCAATAGCCCCCTAAAAAACTTTCGAGTACTGCCTGTCATAGGGAGGCTCTTACCCTACAATAATGACTCCCTATAACAATGAGAACTTTGATGGTTAAGCATCAATCAACAATATTTCTTAGCATAATGCTTAAAAACTTTCACTGTTAAGGGAACAGATTCCATTGCTCTTGAAAAAAATTGAATAATGATGAATGATAATGAATGGTGACAAAAATTCATTTAACACCAAGATAAAGGGCCCATGAGGTTATTTGGTACAAAATCAAATGTCTCTGCAAAGAAAAGGGGCGTTGCATTTTGCGAAAAGGGGCGCCGAACCAGTTACAGAGCAATGAAGGGGGCAACTGCCCCCCCCCTAATCCGCCACTGTTTGAATCAATAATGCATAAATTTTAAAGTTAGAGTTTCTATCAGACTCGGTTTCAAAGAAAAAACCCTCACAATATTGGTGGAGGACCTGGGTAGAATTCCTGATGTGGTGGGGGGAGGGGCCGGCGTACCTGGCTGGAAAACTTGCATGGGCTCGCAGCTTTACTTTTCCTTGATGTCAATGTGTCGCACCGCCTCCTGCCATTTGTCGCACCTTATTTTGTTACATTAAGAGGTACAATATAGGCGTTTCACACCTTTTTTGAAACAAACATTGTGACGACAAACAATTGGGGGCTGGTTCAACTTGAATGAAGTACTAATAAGAAGGGAAAGGGGTAATAACACACGAAGCTGATTAAATATTGGCTTGGTTTTCCTAGCAACTCCCTCGATTTTGTCGCATGTCGGTGCAAATTGGCTTTGCTCGCATGTCGCAGCGGAAAAACTGTTCTTGGTCGCAACTACGCGTGGGCAAAAACAGGTATATTTTCCAACCCGGCCGGCGTAATGGGTCAAAAAACGACTAAGACGTAAGCACATATGCAATGAACAAATTAATTGGATACCACAAGAGGAAGACCAAACTTGAAAAATTTTTTTGAACTGCTGGATGACAAGAGTTTTAACTTTGACGACATTTGCATTTGACAATAACAGTAATTTGCCTGCCTCTCGTTTCAAGGTTCCAAATGATCAAGTACTTGAAGCGAATGAATTGGATTGAGTTGTGGTTGAGTAACTTTTGCATACGAGGTTGGTGACGCGATACTGAGGCTACTAACAATGGCGGATAAACCGACATGAAGATTGCTAATGCAGAGTGAAATTTATGAGTTAAAAGAAAATGAATAGTTTAAAAAAGCAACCCTTCTTATGGAAATATATGTCTTTAATTGTTCGTACACAATATGTGCAACAAAGATGCATGCTTTCTTTTACTTCAAGAACAGGTAGCAAATATCTTTTTTTGCTTTTTGTACTTTACTTGCGTCCTTACTAGCGAGGAGAGAGAGCCTTGCTGGTCAACGTTCATTTAATTTTATAATATCAATAGATTCAAATGCCATTTAGATAGTTAAAACTTTTTGAAATAAGATACAGCTAGCCTTTAAATTAAATATTTTAAATGAATGATTTGCTGAATTGAACTATATTCAGGTAAGTGCCAGTCTGCAGAGTGCATCATCATGCTGTCATGGTTGAACCCAAGATCAGCTTCTTGAAACACCCGAAATGTAATGCCCTTTTACAAATGATGCACTTTTAAACCTGACCTAATTTTAATCAAAATGCCCTGTATACTGTGCACCAGGCCTGGAAAATGGCCGGCAGCAGCGCTGCCAGGAAGTTTTTCGAAGCAATCCTTCGCAGGAAGTTTGTCATTATTTCGCAGGAAATTTTTAGTGCGAAAACTACTTTGCTGAATATTATCGTGCAGTTAATAGTTCTTTTTCTTCGAAAATTTCCTGTACAATCGATGTAATATAATTTTTGTTATATAGAATGGCTCGTTTTTAGTATAATCATGCGATTCAATCAACACTTCTTTTTTCCTTCTTCCTAATCAAAGCATTTCCGGCATGCTGTAAGTGAACCCTTTGCGTAAAAACCAGACCCGCGACCGCAGGATCAGACACAGAAATTGATCAAATCATCTTTCGATTTACTTCATTTTCGTATGATATTGACTTGTTTTAGGTTTTGGGCAGGGGCGCAAGTGAGGGGGGTTTAGGGGGTGTTACATCCCCAGATAATCTTATAATTTCATGGTTCCAGCCGCTATTTTTGAGTGTGATAAAATCGGTCCCGAGCTGGCTCTGAAAGTAAATTACTTCTGTTTTTACTGTCCTAAATAGAGTTGTACACCGTGCTATATTTAAGTGGGCCATAAAAATATCATTTCTAGCGGGACAGAGTCGGTTCGCTCCAATCAACTGAGAAAACCTTACTTACCTTACCGAGAGAACTCAAAGCTACCTTTCATGGAGTAACCATAAACTGAAACTTTAATATTCAATTATTCAATTCTCTTCTTTCTTTATTCCATTGGACAATTTCCACGAATGAAAATTAATTTAAACCTTTGAAACACAAGACATGTGCTATGTTGCATACTTGACTGTCCACTAACAATGAACTGCTAGCATAAAAAGCTTAGCTTATCTGCACTGGTCAATGATACATATAATAATCTAGTTCATTGATAATGATACAAAGCTTATTAAACCTTTATCAAGGATGTGAAAACCGTGTATTTTAAAGATTTACTCATCTTGCTCTTGCAAAAGAACAAAAGGCATTATATTAAAGCCTCCTTGATCGTTGGTTACGCTATAAATAGAAGCAATTGATGTTAAATTTTCTAAAAATCATCCACAAATTAACTTTCTGATGCCTCATGATATGGTCCGATAACTTAAGCCATGCTTACTGACGATTATTTCCCTTTTAAGATGCAAGTTCACTTTACTAGGGATTTAGGGCTGCTGTGAGAAATAAATTTAAGTATAAAAAGTGATCTGAAATATAACTCAGCTGCAGGAAATTTTCGCAGGAAATTTTGATTTTTTGTTTTTGCTGCCAGGAAGAAAATGTTTTTTTTTCAAACCCTGCTGTGCACAATTAAAAATGCACAAACACAAACACACCTAACTAAAGATAAAACAGACTTGCCAAATTCTTGCATTTGAAGAGCGCACCTGAGAGAACGTGGCATTTTGCGCATGGTTTGAGTGGTAAATTTGAAGACATGTATTTGCCATGCAGAAAAGATCAGCAGGGTCTGACACCCAAAAAAAAGATTGAATTTTAATATTTGCTGTATGTAGCAAGTGCCTTTCTTTGATCATTTTCATAAACATGTACAATAGTAGAAAAAATAATCTTCCATAATTATTAAGTTGTACATATGCATTTAAATTGAATACAGAAAATATGTAGAGGAAAATTTTCATTTTTCTTGTTCAGGTAATCAAATAAGAAACCATTTTTCTTGTTCAGGTAATCAAATAAGAAACCAGAATGTTTCTATTCAAAAACGGAGCTATGCCAAAGGTAACTTGCTATAGTGATTATTTCATCTAAAATGTTAAAAGTTTCATATGTGTTTGATGATTATTAACATATCCATGCAAATGATGAAAATTATGATGAAGATTATGATTTAAACCATTGCAAAAAATAATTCATTTCAAATTCTCAAAATTGATCAAGATTTGGTTGGGAGAATAGAGAAAAACATACCTTTTAATTAATTTTTTTATATTTGGTTAAACTTTTAACTCAATATTTCTATGAATAAAACCTTTAACACTTTCTTTCAAACAGAATGGTTTTTGCTTGTTCTCCTAAAATAAAATATTTTTTCAGTTGATTTCAATTGCCTCAGTAACTTTGAAAAAGGAGGTACAGTTAACTTCAGAAACAGTCACTTCGTTTACAGTCATGCTCCTGATATTATCACAATTCTGATATTTCCTGAATTTAGCTCTCATCAAACCCATATAAACAAACTCCTCTTATAGTGACTTAGTTTTCTGTCACACTCTGCTTATGATCACTACTTTTTCCCCTCCCCAAACAGCAAAATACCCATTTTACAGCCACATGGATATTGCTGAATCTCATGATAAGTAATATTGCTGAATCTCATAGTAAGACTTGTCCCACTTGTCATCAAAGTAGATAACGACCCACTTACCAGTGGTGATATGAAAGTTGCATAATTTTGCAAAAATGTTATGCATTTTTATGATAAAAATCAGGGTTAAATTAGGATATAGGTTTTTTGGTAAAGATGAAATTGGCTGAAAAAGTTGAGGCAAAGCACAAGTTTAGATCTTTTGGAGGCAAACTACGAAGATACTTGATTTCTTCCAAGTTGTAGAAAGTGTTTAAGGGCTGATATTTTATGGTGTACTCCTCTCAAACACAGTATTGCATAACTCCTGTTTTCTTTTGCAATTATCATAGCTGTATTCTTTTCTCCCAGTTTCATGCAAGAATAGTTTTTATATAGCTATTGTAGACATTTCTTATTGAAAAGTGCTAAGAAATAGTTTTTGTGCTAGTGTAAAGCTACTGTAATGACGTGGTATAATTAGAGACTGGGTCAAGTGCCAGATGAGGACTGATTAGGGGCGTATCTCAGTTGTAAGTGGAGTTTGATAATGGAGAGTTGAAGTTGTTATAAGGGTTATGAAAAGTGTTGTGAAAAGTGTTTATAAAAATAAATAGAAAATCCAAAACTGGTGTATTTTGTGTTTCAATCCGTCCTGCGACTTTATGACACTACAAATATATATTTTATGTCATCTATTTTATGCTATTTTGGGGAACTCTGCTTAAGGTCACACTCTACTTAAAGCCACATTTTATTTGAAAGCATTTAATGTGACTACAACCGGAGTCAACTGTAGTTTATTTGTGATACTAAAGATAACCTCTGAAATGTTACATAGATTACATGATGAGTTCTCTTTTCCTCTTTCATGTAAGGGGAGTATGAGAATCTCTGGGCTGCAGCTACTGGTGGAAGAGGAACTGGCAGAGGAAGAAAGAAAAGGATAAATACAGCCCCAAATCCAGAAAACCTTTGGTTTGGTAAGTTGTCCAAACCAATGGCAAATGCTGTGATATTTGAATATCAAGTAATAATTATATTTCCTTCAAAATGAGAAAAGAACAGAATAGAATCAAATTGAATACACACACTTTTGAAGTTTTGGAATTCCATACTTCATATATTCAAAAATAAATTGTCATGAGGCTTTATGTCTTTTTAAGGTAAATCACAAACAGTATGGCCAGGATTAACAAAACCAATCAAGCTAGGACTACCAGACAGAAAAGATAAAGAAGATTTTGACCCAGATGTAAAATATAATGAAAGAGGAGGGGAAAGAGGAAGATTTCCTGGGCAAAATGTCAGAGGCTGGAGTGGAAGATCATGGCCTGGTAAACACGTTGGACCACCTCAGACATTTCAAGGCAGTTGGTTGACTTTTGCTTTCAGCTTAAACTTTGCCATTCTATTGTTTTAATTTCCATTAATTTGATGATTTAGTGTAACAATTTTATTCAGCTATATATCTCATTTTATATTTTGTTTTAATGTTTTATTAACTTCTTGTGTTCTTCAAATATCTAGATATTTTGGAAGGGTTTGATTCAATCGTGATAGAGGTAATCTGAATTTTTCTTTTACTGAAATAAAGATGTAGAAAGTAAACAGATTATAGAAAAAATGTTGATCATCAAGCCTGCTAAACGCAGGTTTCAAAGAAAAGAAAGATGGTAAATTAGCCTTGGATGGGCAAGAAACTTGATTACTTTCATTCTTAGGCCAGAGATGACAGTTTTTTATGAGAAAAGTGTTGCAAAGGATGGTGGGAAGGTAACATCATGGGTAACTGCGAAAGTGTCCATGCCCTTCTGATATGTATAAAATCATAATGGATGCTGATAATTGTGCATGATATCTGTGGGATACCCATCTTAAACCACAATTATGTCCCAATAGGTATCCAATGCACTTGTTTAATGATTTTTCTACAATGATAACAATTTTTTTCCTGATCTTTCATGATTACTAGTGGACTCTAGCCACAGTCAAAACATCTACTTAAGTCATAATTTAAAGTCAATTTTAAAATCAGATTATGTTATAATTAATTTTATATGTTATAATTCTTCATCATCGTTTGTTTAAAGTTTGTAATTAGAATTCAATGTCAGTTGATAAAAAACAAGGAAGAAAAGATGTCTTCTATTTTTTATCATTTTTATGTTTTCATTTGAACTGAAGCTGCTGTTTCAGTCTTAGAAACTCTGCAGTCAGAATGAGTAGATTTTAACTTCTCATAACTTGCATGTTGCTTGATATTTGATAGGTGAAAAGGACATCTGTACAGAAAACACTTGGAAAGAAGCGAACAGTTAGTGCAGTTGTTGTTACAGGGAATGGAAATGGAGCCATTGGTACGTCTTTTTATCTCTTACCATATATTTTTGCAATCTACCTGATGATACTCTTTGCCAATGTGCAGTTTATTTTTTGTATCTTATTTATTATAAATTGTTTTTTAGGTTGGGCCATTGGAAAGGCCCAAAATCCAGTGGCAGCAATCAGAAAGGTACATTTTTCTGTACATTTGGTATTGTTTTTAGATTCAGAATTTAATATTTTACCTCAAATTAAAGACATTTGATTTAGATAAAATTATGCTATAATTTTATTTAATGCTTATTAGAAGATGCTACATTTTCATCACTTTGCACTTCAGTAACAGGAATAATGTACTTTTTTGAAGATTAGAATTATTGGTGTTAATTTGTTTTAGTTTATTTGAAAGATGTTTGTTAAACCTTTAGGCTCGCAATAAAGCAGCAAATTATCTTCATCATATTCCCATTTGTGACAACCATACTAGTAAGTTTGACTATTTTATTAGACCTATTTCAATTAATTTGAAGCATTGGTCAAACACATTTGTTTTCATCGCTGCTCTTAGTTTTCAACATAATTCTGGTGTCAACAAACTCTTTTGGATTTGATTTAGGATTTCAATGGGCCTTGAGAGGATTTTTCAAGCACCAGATAGTTTTTGATCACCCACTTCTTGAACTCAATTCCTATAAAAGTACTATTTCTAACTTGTATTTGATAAAGCAATTGAAGAAATCTTTTTATTCATGTTGCCTTCTCTTTTCCAGTATTTCACAATTTAGAAACTAAATATGAAGCAACAAAGATACTTTTTGAACGAAGACCTGCTGGTAATGCGATATTTCTATTCACCTTTATTCAACTTGGCTGATATTTTTAATTCTTTTTTGTAGCAATATATATAATCTAGACAAACAATTATAATTCTTTGTTACTGATGCCAGTAAAGTTTTTGCATAATTCTTATGTTAGGGCATGGTTTACGATGTCAGAGAATAATTAAGGCAATTTCTGAGTTGGCTGGTATAAAAGATATGCGATGTAAGTTAGTTGGCTCAAACACACCACAAAGAATTGTAAGAGCAACTTTTCAAGGATTACAAAGCCAGGTATTTCTTTGTTTTTTTTCCAAAATGTAGTACCTACATAATCACTAATAACTATTTTAGCTGATAGATAATGACTCAAGTACAGAAAATTTTCATAAAGATAAAGACAAAATGGCCATACATTGGTGATACTAAAATCTGACTCATGATCCTTGTTTTGTTGTTTCCATTCTAAAATTCTTTTTATTGAAAATTTACACCTTCAATGATTTTGGCACCATTTAGTTTTGCGATACAGCTTCTGTTGCCAACTGTAGGAAAGGAATAAGATAAAACAATAAAGATCTGATTATGATGATTTAGTTTGCCCTATTGTTATCTTTCGTCTAATGATTCTTAAAAAATTGTGAAAAGGTCAAAGGGCTGAATTGCCTGTATGTTGATAATCTATAGGTTACTTTCTTTTGTTAAGTTTATATATTACTGGTAAATTATTATTTGTTGCTGATTAACTTTATATTTTGTATCCTATTGATTTATTTGCATATGTAATTAACATGTTTTTTAGGAAACACATGATGAGCTTGCAAATAGAACAGGTAGACACGTAATCGAGTATCGACCTGAGATGGGTATGAGACCTGTAATTGTAGCCAGTCCAAGTATGAAATCAATTCAAGCTAGAATTAACAGTGAAATGGAAAAAGTAGATGAAGATATTACCAAGTATTTTGATTCATCTAAAGGACTTCATAAAGCGAAATCAGTTCGTAAATGCTAATTATGTAAAACTGCTTGTTAATTTAACTAATTTTATTTTATTATGACGTCAGTTTCCTTTTTTTCTTGTATAGTGATTTGCAATCCCTCAGTTTCTGATAATAATGGAAATTCTTGACATCTCATTGATAAATTTGTTTACCAAATTGATTGCGTAGTGCAGAATAACCATGATAATGATAATAAGGTTGCTTATAGGGCACCATGACCTACTTCTGCGATTCACAAAAAGATTCATAATACTGCTGCACCAATGAAATGAAGTGCAAGATCTTTGTCGATATTCCATCGTTAAATTATGCATTTCATACATACTTAATACGAAACTCTGTGTGCTATGAAATGCAACTTTGACCTTTACAATATTTGGAGTTCTTGAATTGAATATCTTGAAATTGTTCAGCTGAATTCATAAATGATTCATCAAATGATTTTGCATTCGCTAGTTTTCAACCAACCATCGCAAAAGACATAGAATATTGTTTTAAGTCCATTTGTATCCATGGTAACCATTTGACGCCAACGCCAACTGATTTAATTTATTTGAGATTTGCATCATGTGCGATACCTAACTACTTGCTTTGCTCATTTTGTCTGAGTTAAATCGCTACAGATCATTCCCATTAATATTGCTTGCCTCCTTTTTTAAGATTAGATAGATATCAAGGTAGGTGATTTGCAGAAACCAGATTAATTTCCTACAACATATAATCAAAACATCCACGTTCATACTTTTATACATTGCCAATGTCATTAAAATGTAAAATTTAACTAATTAAAAAAAAAGATTATGCAACATGATTTATAACCTTCATGGGTCTGCACATTTGAATGTTTAAAAAACCCATGTTTTTCCTCTTTTCTTTGGTGGTATGCATCGTTTATGATATTGACTGACTGAAGGATTTCCATAAAAACTGCAAATAAAAGTAGATAGATGTTAATGTGAATGCATAGATATGAAAGCAGATTCAAAAACGCGTTAGTAACAGGGAATATTCCAGAGATCATTTCTGTAAAGATGGCTTTTTATTTAAGCCTAGTTTACACTGACAAACTTTAGTCTGCAAATTCTGACAAACTTCGAGTTTGAAAAGAAAAGTTTTCAAAAGTTTACCACTGTAGACCAGTTTGCCAACTGTTTTGTCATGCACATTCTTGACAAGCGAGTTTGCAGAAGTTTGCAACAAATCAACCAATCAACTGATGATTTGTAATCATGTGGCTGAACTTCTATGAGCATTCAAGAAGTAAATCCGTTAATCAGGGTATGAAAATTTTCTTTTTTGTACAATACTACACTTAGTGAAATAGACATACAAAGTTGTATGTCCTCCTTTTGTATCTTAGTTGCCACCCTATTCAGAATTTCGTTGAATAAATGTTCATTTAGACCTCTTAATCTATTCTATTTGATGCCCTCAATTCTTGAAGCAGGCTTAAGTAAGCCCCAAATACTTTTCCTTTTCTGTATCGAAGGTCTTGTCCATTCGCTTTCTTCAGTTTCTCTGGCGGCGATAGCGTCAAATAGCTATTGTAATAAATGCTGCTGAAACAGCCACTCGTAGGCTCATCCGTTTGTTCTCCATTTCGTTACTAACTGGAGGGAGCTTACTCTCTATCCCGCCACTTTATGCTAGTTTAACAAAGTATACGTTTAGCAAAGTTTGCTCAAGCTTCCTAGTGTAGACAAGCACTGCAAACTTATCAAAACTTGGGCAAACTTGGAATTTGCAAATAGAAGTTTTCCGTTGAGACTAGGCTTAAGAAGTTAGAGCTGTAAGAAATTAAATTATTTTCACCTTGATTTCTTCATTGTCTTCGAATGCGTAATCGGAGGTAGACTTGTGAAAGATTCTATTGAGCCCTGTGAATTGCAATCAGAGTTGTATGATATAAAATCATATAATTCGATCTTAACTGCTTTTAATCTAATTGTTAAATCATCTATAACATGTAATAGATTGATTTATAGAATATTTACGATATGATTTGAAAATATATGACTTATATTTCGTTAGATATTCATTTTTCAATGAATTTCTGCTGTAAAAATTGTTGAAATGGAATCATTGAAATGCAAATAGCTAAAGACTGTTGGAGCATCTACAAGACTTTGTGTTTGGTGGTGTATCAATCAAAACTATTGTCTCATTGGCGTATAACGCATCACATTGTGTTTTGTAATGTAACCTTGCTCCGCAAGACAAGACAGATCACTTCTTTGATAATTTTTGCTGATCTTAGCATTGAACAACGTAGAAACAGCATGAATTACATTTAAGTAAATACTTACATTTTGGTTTTCCCCACTGCCTGAATTGTCTGTTTGTGTTGAGATACTTAATCTAACATTTCCATAATGGTAATCAAGAGATTGTTCTAATACATTGCATGCATATTGGATAGTTTTGACAGTGCGAATATCAACCATGCCTTTATCATCAAATTTCCCTTTATCATCAAACGCTCCAACATCGATAGTGTTTGTCCCCACACTCTTTATGATTTTATCATTGTCTGTTTGCACACTTACATTGGTCATTTCATATACATCATATTGTGTTTCATCATTCACCATTTCTATTTCTACTTGTGAAGATGCATCACGCACTTCTATTATCTTTTCTTCTTCATCTATATTTTTATCGACATTTTCATTTGTTTGCTCTTCTTCTTCATGCTCTGTTTGTGTCTCACAAGTAGTTACATTGATTTCGCATTGCGTACTGACATCAACATGTTCTGTCTCATCCTTCAAGGTAAGAGAAGGTTGATTTTCAAAGAGAAAAGCATTCGAGAAATTTTTCAAGAAATTTATTCAAAGTAAATTCATCTTACCGCTTGATTTTGGTCCTTTGATAAATTTTTCTTCTTTAATATTCTCTTCAGCGTTATGATCTCAATATCTTTTGGTTCAATCGAATTTTCAAGCCTAGAAATTCAATTCTACTATTAAAGTTGAGATGACGGGGTGTACGTTTATCAAATACAAGTAATCCTTGATTAAACAGGGTTGTTACATAAGTTATTTTCAAAATGATGAAATAGCGTTCCTGTGTAGCATACAGAGAGCATTAAAACATTACAGCAGGATTTTAGATATTTTTAAATATATTTCAGGTTATCTGGCATGTTTGCTAACCTTCTAATTTGCTGCTTTAAGGTTGCTATTTCCGTACACATGTTTATTACTATATCCTGATCTTGTCGCAGAGAAAGTCCAAGTTTTTTCACGATTGCCAATGCTTCAAAGGCATAAATGCTATCAGATGCATCATCTAAGGATGACTTTATCCTAAAAGAAGAATTTCAGTTTCACTTTAAAAGCAAGTAATAAATGGAGCTATAGTTTTTAATTTATTTGTGTCAATTTCCATATACTTCAATCCCCAAGCTATTTTTTTAAAACGGCGATCAGACACAAAACTATTTTTGAACTTTGTTAGCTGCTAAATTGAGGAGTTGAAAATTCTTTCTTGAACATCATCATTTATAATTGTTTCCAGCAAAATTTTTGGTCCTTAAAATTGCTGTGCCTATTTCAATCCTTTAAAAACTGCATGCACTTATTCAAAATCAAGAATTCTAAACAACTTTATCATAAAAGCTTTTCATTTATTCTGTTATTTATGTAAATGGAATGCCTCTATTCAAACATGGTATAATTCTCTTTCTTTACAATGCTTCTCAGTACAAATATGACACATGTATCGTTCATTGATGTTTCTAAAATCTGTTTTCTGTTTGACAGTATTTGATATTACCCCCAGATACTATTTTACCCTACAACAATAAAGAATGCACAAATAAACAAATGAAACTAGCATATAAAGAAGTGAGAGATACTTATGATGCCTTCTTGCCATGTTGACCGAGGTAATTCTTATTGTGCCAGCGCTTTCGATTCTTAACAGCTTACATTTATGATCAGCATTCTCCTATTCAATTCTTTCTCGGTTATTACGATTTTATTATGCAGTTGCTAGGTTACTTCGGTCAAAGCTGACATTACATTTGACATTGGACAACGTCATTATAAATTTCTTTTCAAAATATGTTATCAAGAAACGTTTTTAAGAAATCCTTAGTCAATATCAGTCATATTTATATACTTCATTTTGCCCACCTGCACTTTCATAGTCATTTGATAATACATATTGTTCCAATTTATAAAGAAGAATTCTTCACGATTGCTGCCCTGTTTATAAATGTTTTCAGAAAGACTGTTTTAAGGTTTATAGAATTGAATCTGATGCAGTTTTTAAGTTATAGCTAATTTTTATTGAGACTGCATTAAAAGCTCTCCAGATGCCCTTTTATAAAGTAAACAACTATTGTAACTAACGTACAACTCTATTCACAACCACTGAACGAGCACAAAGAGCAACACACAGCTCCAATATGTCATCTTAAAAGCAGCTTTCACAACCTTGTGACGTGGTGTCATAGGTTATAGGATGAACTGGTGAAAGTAAATCGTAACATATTCCTGACAAAAAGAAAAGTACTCACACACTGATGATTTTAAATTCAGAATCAAAATTTTTGTCCAAATCATTCGCAGCCATTGCTTTAAACAACTGATGATAATGAAAACGAACAAACAACAATCGGGAATTACGACTTAAATTTACCACCTGTTTTGTTGTAAATCTTTCAGCAATCATGAAACGCCTTTTGTTGCCTGGATGCACAATACCATTATTGATACAGAAAACGGGTAGAAATTTGATAGTGAGAAATGATATATCTTTTTATGAAAATCTACGTTTATTTGTAAAAAACAAAATGGCTGTGAATCTGGTTTTGTCCAAGTTTTCTATAAAAGATGCTATCTTTTAACAACAATTTACAAGCAAAGTTTTCTAGCTTGTTCGACTGTCAAACTCTCCATCATTGTGTTGGACTTCTTTTGGGCAGATGAAAAAAAATTTTACAATATATCCAGGGACACTGTTAGAGCCTAACTACACCAACCACTGATTATAAATCTATCTTACCAAAACATATCAAACCTGGCCTAAAGAAATAAGAGTGAGAAACCGAGGTTTGTCTTTTTTCGCTTCGCCCCTTTTGACGTTTCCCCACACCAGAAATTCTTTGGCAATTGGGGAAACAAAGGGGAATGCAATTTACTGTGCTTGTAAGCTATTGATCAACACTTCAAAGGTAAATCAAGTGTTTCCAGTTGTTTTTTTCATAAATAGCTGTCTTTAAGAGACTAGATCTCCAACGTTGTTACACATTTCAACGTGTTTCAGAACTGTCCAAAACATAGACTTTGAGTATATAACATATTCTTTTATGTAATATGAGCTTTGTCGTATTCAACTATATAATAAAAGTCTGTAACTGCTACTAATCTTTCAAAACTATGCCTGGCTAACTTTATGAATACCAAAACCAAAACCATTAGTTATAGATACATAAAGATACAATTTTTTGTTTATTGTAAAGCGTAGAAAGTAGCAAATAAAACCTAACAGCAATCACTGATGCATACACTTGAAATATCGTTTTACAAAGGGTTACACAAATTCGTGCCTAGTTGGCTGAGTTTTCCCAAGACGTATTCTCTCAAGTGCCGAATAATCGTCCTCCAACTAAGTAATTTTGAAAAAATTTTTAACCATCCTGTTTTATCCCAACCCTTTATTATTTTTTGAAAAATCTAAACGTAAATGTACATTACCTTTGAATAATTCCTGCTAAGCAAATGCAAATGTACTTAAGTATATTGACTTCTCATTTGTTTTTTTTATTATAAAGAAAATTATCATCCCCCTGATTGTATTATAAATTGAAAAGTGATAAAATTCATCACTGCACATATTGGCTATTATTGCACAGAAAGTGTAGTATATGTCAAAGGTGAAAAGATTATAACTGGCATTCCAATGATTGAAATAATTGTTCTCTCTAGTCTGTCGTTAGTAAGGGAGATAGGGTGTACGTTTTTGACGACTCTTGTTCGCCTCATTTTGAAAAAGAGGCCGTTGATTCCATCTTGCAATGGCGTCGCGTCAGCAGCTTTTCGTCCGGATTCTCGTTGCTTTGTATTTCATTTTAAATATTATTCAGTTAGCATTAGCGGGGTAAGTAATTTTTTAGAATATTTGTCATAAGTAGAGTGATTTGATCACTAGAGAAATTGTGACCTATTTACAGATGGCCCAGGTTATGGCCCTCAAAATTGCCGGAATTAGGCCTTATTTTCCTGAATGCATGAATGGCAAATGTGCTTGACATCATGTTTGGATGGTTAATTAATAGAGTCATCCTCTCTGGAAAAATATTTTCGGTTTTTATTAATTTTATTTGGCATAGTGACTTTAAAATGCCTTGGGCCTCCTTTTGCTATAAATAGCATTTTTCAATCTGCTCAGCTATTTCAGGATTGCACAAGATAGATATTGATGCTTCAAGGGTACAATTACATTGTTAGACTTGACTGTACCTTTGAAGCATTTCTAGTAGACACTTTTGATGTTAAAACCCAGATTGGAAAGTTTGAAAACTGGGCAGGGCAAACGGGGGAAAAATGGTGCAGTACTGTAGAACTTATATAGGTACACTACAAGTAAAATACAATCATGATAAAATTGCGACAGTGCATTTTTGAACAAATGTTTCATGTGAGTAATCGCTTTAAAGTGGATTCAACGCTTTTAGATTCCATCAAATTGATGTCAAAGGCATCATCAAAATGATGTCAAAGGTGTCATCAAAATGATGTCAAAGGCGTCATCAAAATGATGTCAAAGGTGTCATCAAAATGATGTCAAAGGCGTCATCAAAATGATGCCAAAGGCGTCATCAAAATGATGCCAAAGGCGTCATCAAAATGATGCCAAAGGCGTCATCAAAATGATGTCAAAGGTGTCATCAAAATGATGTCAAAGGCGTCATCAAAATGATGCCAAAGGCGTCATCAAAATGATGTCAAAGGCGTCATCAAAATGATGTCAAAGGCGTCAACAAAATCTCAAAATATAGAGAAAAAGGTTTTCACGCTGTTGATTGCACGTACGATTAATCCTCCCCGCATGTCAAACTTTCCAATCTGGGTTAAAACATGAATATTTCACTTTTTTCTGACTGAGTGGCATTAACTTAAATATGCTCATAAAGCATTTAAATCTAAACACATCCTGGGTGATCACTCTTGCCAAAAGGCTGGTAATGGTTTCAGAATTACTTGAAAAGACTTAAGGAACTGAGGACCAGTCTGCAGAGCATGGCAGAACGCAACGAGATTTCCGTGTGAAAGGACAAATGATTCACACACCTGATTCACTCAGATGCATTAAGCCACTTTAGGTTGTATAAAACTCCAGGTGAGCCTATATTGAGCCTATATGCATACAATGTGTGTGTGCAAGGCCTAATTTTTGGGGTGCATGTGGATCTGCTGCAAATTTTCTTGTGCGTGCAGTTGCCATGGTCTGCAGACTGTACTGAGGATATATGTTTGTTGCCGATGCATATGTAAGATTTTATTGGGTAAAAATTTACTTCCCTAAGCTTTTGAGTAAACCCAGTTTATCAATGGCTGTTATATGCCACTCTTGCAAATACAAAAAAAGAGACATCTTGTCACATGTTTGTTGTAGCTTTCATTTGCAGACAAAAATCCCAAATGATACAGAGCACTTAATCAAAACAGGTTTGAATTATGTGAATTGCTCAATTTTTATTTTGTAGACGCGACTTCTATCAGATCTTAGGTGTCACTAGAGATGCATCAGAGAGAGAGATAAAAAAAGCTTATAGAAAATTAGCAATGAAGTGGCATCCAGATAAAAATCCTGATGATCCTTCAGCTGCTGAAAAATTTCAAGATTTAGGTGCTGCTTATGAGGTTACATGATTATCATTTGTTTACAATCAGTTTGAAATTTGGTTAACCTTTTAGATTTTGCTAAAGGCTTAAATTGTTATCATGAAGACTTGTCAAGAGATGCCCCTTCACTAATTTTGTTACTGGTTAGCAACAGATCACAAAAAATAATGGGTTAACAATTTATGTTTCATTTAAAGAATCCAGATATTGATTCAGGACACCTTCCCAGAGCGTTTCAGATCTTCCCAAATCTTATCAGCTATCATGATTCAGATTGATTGATCTTCAAAATTTTCATGATTGAAAAGTGTGGCTTTTCACAGGGGGTACTCTTAAATGATTATTCTTTTGCTCCTTCCATTTAAGGTTTTATCAGATCCAGACAAAAGACGGACATATGACCAACATGGCGAAGAAGGTGTGAAAAAGATGGGAGGTTTTGAAGATGGTGGTTTTGATCCATTTTCATCGTAAGTTTATATGAAACTAATGTTAAGAGAAATTTTAAGATTAAATCATAATTTTTCAATAGTTTGTCTTGGTTATTAGGTATAAAAATTCTAGTCATCTTTCTGACATACATGGTCTAATTGGAGCATCAATAAAAGAGTAGTTTTATATTTTGTCAGATTCTTTGGTGGATTTGGCTTCAATTTTGGTTCTCAAAATGGTGGAAGTCATCAAAATGAAGTTCCAAGAGGTGCTGAAGTTGTGATGGACTTGGAAGTCACATTAGAAGAATTGTATACTGGAGAATTTGTTGAGGTGGGAATTGATTTCAAAACCTGCTATGTTTTGTTGCTTATAAAGCAAAACATTGATCAGATGCAACCTTATTTCATTCGCTTAATTCTAATAAAAGTTTATTCTAGAATAATGACTCTTCTAGAGACAATTTGAGTACTTTTCATCTGGAGGCTCTATCTGAAGCTTTCTAGTATTTTGTTGATGCATACTGTCTTTGTTAAGGAAGGCAATAAAACAAGGATTAACTTTGCTTTCAAATGTTTTCTAATGCACCAAATGGCAATGAAATATCCCAAGCTTAGCCATAAAATGCAATGCAATGAAATTCTACCTACTAAACCAAATTCTACTTGTTTTATGAACCAAGTTATTAGTTAGGAGAAATCAATAAGCTTAATAAATTTCGTTAAATTGGAGCCTTTTCTTCAAGATGAAACATGTTTGTTTTAGGTTATGAGAGCCAAACCAGTTGCAAAAACTGTGCCAGGAACAAGAAAGTGCAATTGCCGGATGGAAATGAAAACAACCCAGCTTGGACCAGGTCGTTTTCAAATGATGCAAGAAGAAGTTTGTGATGATTGTCCACAAATAAAATTTGTAACTGAAGAAAAGTTATTGGAAGTTGAAATCGAACCAGGGATGGCTGATGGTCAAGAATATCCATTTCATGGTGAAGGTATTATGTAAATCTAATCTTTTTGAAAGAAACATTTCATTCTTACTAACACTTCATTTAACGCTCATTTTGTTGGATGCATGTATCTTCTGATCAGTGACTTTTTATGGGTTGTTTTCTTTAATTTTGCTCTATGGATATGAATGATATTCTTCAAAATTTTCTAAGGTGAACCGCATGTTGATGGTGAACCAGGTGATTTGAAGTTCAAAATTTGTGTTTTAAAGTGAGTTTATATTTCTTGAATATTATTCCTTCAACTTGAGTTTTTATGGAAATTTAACTCGTAAAAGTGTTTTGTTCAAGGGAAGTGTATGAAAGTGCAGCATTTCACATTTCTCGATTACTTCAACCTTTGATTCAAACAGCTGTTCGATTGTATGTTATTCTTGAGAGCTACTCTGTTTTTGGCAGTCTTTATTTACCCTTTATTTGGCCATTTCAACATTGCTTTGCTGGTTTTTTTAGGCATGACAGATTTGAAAGAAGTGGGGATGATTTGTATACTAATGTCACATTATCATTGGTTGATGCCTTGAATGGATTTGATCTCATGATTGAACATTTAGATGGACATAAAGTGCATATTCATAGGGAGAAAATTACATGGCCTGGTGCAAAAATTAAGAAAGCAAATGAAGGAATGCCAAACTATAATGACAATCTTAAGAAAGGAACACTGTTTATTACATTTGATGTAAATTTTCCGAAAGGGGAATTAACAACAGATGAAAAAGATGGTGAGCAATTCTGTTTGCAATTCATTTTTACCATGCTTTTCTTTATGCTGGGTGTAAGTCTTGAATAACGTTCTTAGGGGCAACCTTTCTTCAACAATGATAATGGTCAGTTCATTAAAAAGATGATTTAAGAAAGTATAATCGATCATTGGCATTATGTTTAATCATTTTCTAGCAAAATATGATAAGACGATTCTCATCTCAAGATGGCATAATTTGTTGCTTTTCATCGTTATGATATGACAATCGCCGATTAAGTCTGAAATCGTTAATTTAAATCGTATCAGGATTGTGAAATGTTTCTCATTTTTTTCATCTTATTTGCTTATCGACACTTTAAGTGGTAATTAATTCAGTATTTTTTGTTTCTAGATGTTTTAAAGATACTTAAGCAAGCTTCTTCTCAAAAAGTTTATAATGGATTATAGAAGTTAATTTAAATGGTAAGAAAACAGCCTTGAGGACCATCGTGAGATGACAATCATTTGGGTTTGATAAAACGTTTTGAAAATAACAGGACATTTTATTGCAAAGTTTTACAGTTTAGGAAAACGATGAAACAAAAAATTCTAGATATATATTTAGTCAACAGTTTTTCTGCATTCTTTGTCTTCAGGAACACAAGCAAAAGCATCTGGCCAAAACAGGGTGCAAAACCATCCATCTTGCGTTTTGATTCCCTTCTAGTTGATTTTTATACACGGTTTATTGCCTATAAAACTTTTCTTTCAATTCTTTATTGTATAGTGTTTTTTATCCAAAATAAATAACGTTATTAAAATAAATCCAAAATAAAATAAATCGCAAAGAACTAGCATTATGGTGAGAAGAATAAAAATCAAACTAGAAATGAATTGGAATTTAATAATCTGTGTTTGGATCTTGCTTAACTAATATAAATGTCAAAGATTCATTTTTCAAATTTTGAACGAAATTTAGAAGAAAGTCTCAAATTTATCGACTGGATTCTTCAATTTTTAGCTGCGTATTGTTCGAAATTTACGTACTATTTCGATTGTCTTCCCGATCCTACACCCTCGTTATTTCCGCCTCTGACCGCTATCACATGTTGTGGATGCTTTCATAAACCTCATAGCCACACCCCTTTGAAATTTATTTTGGGATATTTGAAGACCATGGAGGACCTTCTATGACATTTACAAAACCTTCTTTTTTGACATTTGCAAAATTTATAGTTGAAACAATCGATTAGTCTCAGCTTATTAGAAACCTCGAAGCCTAATCATGGATAATACACCAAATTTGATACGAGAACAGGCCGCATTTACTTACAGAAATGTATGTATGTATGCGTGTCTGTATGTATGTATGTATCATTTGCTGCAATAAAAAAATATTTACAAGTTATTTTAATATACGTAAAGAATCTATACTTTACAATACAGTAAATTAACTTTAAGATTAGAAACTTAAAGGAAATAACACTCCCAATAACAGTGGCAGCGATAGCATTAAAAGGTCAAACTGACCTTATTTCAACAGTGGTCACCTTAGATGTGTTGGTACAACAAATTAAGATATAAGAAAAGAGAAAATAGGATGATCCTGCAGCTTTTCTCAGCACAATACGATTTTTATGGTTGGGAGAGATGATAAAGGGTCTCAATAAAAGACAAATCATCTTCCTCTTTTTGTACATTTTGGAAAAAGTTTCCTTGATCTTATGTTTTAGTGTATTAGGATTGTTAGCAAATTTTGAGTCAGACGGAATACCATTCCATATTTCGGCCCAAGGTAAGATAGGCATTTTATCCCAAAATACTTTTACGGAATGGAAATTCCAATTTAAACTAGGTAAAAACGAATCCATTTGTTTTGTCTTCTTCAAAGAAAAGAGTAAGAATAGATTCAGCTTGTAGATAATTATTATAACCTTAAGCAGCACCTAAATCTTGAAATTTTTCAGGAGCTGAAGGATCATCAGGATTTTGATCTCTCTCTCTCTGAAGCATCTCTGGTGCCAGTAACCTCGTTCCCAATACAATCTTTTGAAAACACTGATCTCATATTTGAAAACGAAAAAGTGTAATGGCTGCATGCAAGAAAGTCGCTGTGTTGAGATTTAAAAGGAAAGCATCTGATGACCCGCTTCAAATAATCAGTATGTTATTGTATGTTATGATAAATCCAGAAAAAAATTATATCCTTTCGTGTAAGGTTGTCAAGCAGTTGGAAAAAACAAGGGCTCGCTTGAACCCAAACCAAAATTATTTTTTTAAACTCAGAATTTTGGCATATTTTTTTTTTAATGTATGTATGATCAACTTGCCTAGGCAAGGCACTTTTTTAAGCGATTTAGGTAGAGTAGCTACGTAGCATACTGAACTAACCAGGCGTTTTGATTCAAAGTCGCTTACCCAAGCCTAATTACTACACCAACGAGAGAAAAATTAAAAAATGATAAAAAACACATGAGGTGAGTGAAATTACTTGGCAAGTAGAGGCCTGAGATATACAGGCTGTGCATTCCATGGCTCATTTTGCAGAAATAAAGGTAGTCAAACTATGTCTGCCTCTTCTGCATATCTTAACTGCATTGATTATTCACCCTCCAAATCATTTGGGTCTTCAGCTTAAATAGTCTGATAGCCTTTAAATTGAATAACTATACCAATAAACTCAACAAATTATCTCTATGATCATGGCCGATCACCAATGACTCATGGTTTTTATAATATTGCATAATTTCTTCGTTTTGGTGCTTTGATAAATTGAGCATTATTTCCTAGCTCCATTTCATATATCCTTGACACTAGCCTACTAAATCAACATTCTTACAAATCAACATATTTCATTTTTTTTATTTTGATGCTTGTCTCAAAAACGTTCTTTTATATTAGGGGTCCAATATCCAAAAGCCAAGAAATTAAAGACAAAAGATGAAAATTCTGGTAATGTTTTCATTTCAACCTAACAGTCATTAGCCTCCTCATCACATAGTGTCAATATTTCACACATCACTCAATTTCTCTCTATATGAATCCAATAATGTATCAAACTTTTAAAATCATTTAATTAACTCAAAGTCTTAAACTTTTTTAATCCCTTCTATGCAATATGATAACTACAGAAATGATTTAATATACTGTAGGCCAAGAAGTTATCTACACATGCTTCACTAAGGTAGAAGAGTTTGCAGCATCTTCAAAGCCTCCATTTATGACAAAACGAAAATCAACAAAGTTGATGTGTGAAGCTAATGAAAATGGCTTTGCTCAGAGGAATTTCTGAGATCTTTTCAAGGATGCAAACTGTGATGTATCTTCCCGGGAGTTGTTAACCTTTCACATGCCACAATCTTTATTGTCTGGCCTGATTGTAAATACTGATTGTTAAATGTATTTTTTTTCAGAAAGCTGCACCTTCCACCTACTAAAAACAGAAAATAAAGAAGTGGATGATAATTGTATCTGGGTAAGACATTTAACAGACATTCAGACAACATTCAGATGAAGTTTTCCTTAGCTTCAGTCCTCCTTTACCATTATTTGATATGTAACCAGGTATGACTTTCCTTGAGGTGTTCACATTTTACATCCCCCAATATGTATTTTTTTATGTTCCTGCGTGGCGCAGTGGATTGGTTGTGTGACTCCGAATATGGTGAGCTTGGGTTCGATCCCACGGCAGATACTAAAAATTTACAATTGGGTAGCACCCTTATGGTTTGTATTATACTCCATGTCAGCCTTTGCTTAATTGATTGATAGATTGGATCCCATTTAGTGAAATTTTTTAAGTTCTGATTACAGTGGACTTTTGCAGTCTTTGCCTACCAGTTGACTTGTAGCTGTTTTTGATGCTTTGCATTTTGTAGAAGCAAGTTGAGAAAAAACTACATTCTAATGAAGCATTGAATACTCTAGAGGTAGCTAATGTTGAAGAAGGGACAGATAGAAGATTGTTTCAAGACACAGAGGTAAGAGTTTTCCAGTTTCAATTTCAATTTATTCTATTTCTTTTTGAAGCCATCAATCACAATTTTTCAATTGCTTTTAACTTTTGCAAAAAAGCAAAAACAGTTTACCTTTAGAATAACATGTTTTGTGTCTGACAAACTGTCAAGTATGAAAAATTCAGATAATGACTGAATAGCTAAAATGGAAAATGAATTTGCAGTTGCAGATCAAAAAGACATGAAGGTTATTCCAATGCATGATTGGTTATTTCTTTTTGTTAACCAACCAAAGTGTTTATTAGTTAGAATATGTGAGAATTAATGTCAAGTGAATATACTATATTTCAGGTGTGCCAAAGGTTTGACCATTGCAAAGTTATTTCAAAATCATCTCATCATCAAAGGTTTGGAATAAATTATTTTGCAGGACAGCTTACAATAAATTATTTCTTTCTTTTGAGATCAAACCTGATTTTTCATCGAAGGAGAGAATATAACACTTAATGTATTGATGACTTTCTTTTAATGAAGTTACTTGTTATTTTTTTATTTTTAGTAGACATTTGATTATAGTTGGAGGTTTTCATCTTATTTATTTTTATCAACAGTTTGGTAATAGCAAACAATGAACAACATAAAGAAAAGAACAATAAAGTATTACTGGAAATATTTGATGTTACACAAAGTCATAAAAAAGTTACCAAAACAGATGATATCAATGAAGATACAAGTGACATTCTTTGCAATTCAATTAAATTGATTCGTGAAAACCTGAAAATAGCAGAAGGTGGTTGCTTTTTTACTTTATTTTATAAATTGTTTTTCTTGATTTGTAATTCTTGAAAAATGTCTTAAAATATGCTGACGACTTTAAAGCAACTTTTGCATTTTTTTAGACTCAGTCATTGAGGATGAAGAATATGTCTATGATCTTTATTATGCACAAGCAAATGATTTTGATCGATTTGCGGATGGGTATGTTATGATTCCATCATGAAGTCATATCATTTCTTTACAGCAGAAAAAATCTGGAGATAATCTTTGGATCATAAATCCATATTTTATGCAATTTTCTCTTTATTTTTTGTGAAGAATTTGTGTTCAAGAAGCAGATGAAGATAATTTATGTTTCACAGAATGTGAAGAAAGATCTGATAATGACGAGAGGGATTCAAATGGTACAGTACACAAAGTTACTAAATCTAATAAATTAATTTCATGAATTTCATTGTGCTTCACTTTCATTTGTAACTGCCTTTTCTATTTTATTAATATCTATGAATATGAGTAGATATTGCCTGCTGTCATTTTTGGAATTTTGGGCCATGACCAAATGATCTAAAATACATTATATTATACATATATTTTCATTTCTAAACACCCGGCTGACATTTGGAAAATTTAAAGTATAATTTTTATCTATCTATATTTTACTTCTAGATGAAAATCATTGGAGAAATGATTATCCTGATGAAGATTTGTTTTATACTTCAGAAGAAAGTAGTGATGGTATTTTTTTCATTATTTGAAGATTTGCAATTATTGCTGCTTTTTATCATATGACTTTTTCATAACTTTTAATAAAAATTATTGCATTCCTCAAACATTGAGTGAATTTTGACCTCTACACCAACTTTTCATCATAGCTACTAATTATGTTTTGTTAAATGTTGAGATAACGTTTAATTTTGTTACATATTTCAAGTGAAACATATCATTCATATATATGTAATTCATACAGTATTCTCACCTTTCACATTTTTAATGAATGGTTTAATTTCGTTTATAAAGATGCTAGTTGTTCAAAGTCTTCAGATGAAATGCATCATCATCATTACAGATCAAGGTGTGTTCTTCTGCCTAATTGATATTAGTTTCAATTATTTCAGTTCATATATTCTAATTTTTTCATTTAAAGATTCTCTTGCACTACATTTTTGTCTCTATCTTTTAATTTGTTTTTTTGGAAATGTACATTTTCATTTTATGCCCTAGAAATGTTGTTTGGACCCACAGGCCTTATGATGATGATGATGATGATGATGATGATGATGATGATGATGATGATGATGATGATGATGATGATGATGAAGATGATGCAGAGACCTACAATTTTGAAGCATATGATGAAGACTATCAATAATATTGGGATAAAGAAAATATTCAAAGTATGCTTTTGAATTTTTCTTGCAATTCATTTTTGAACCTCCAGTCCAACTTTTTCTCTGCCAGTTTCCTCTACATTTTCTTCAATTGCTTGGCAAATATTTCCTGGAAGCTAAATTGAGTATGAAATAGGAAGAAACATAAATTGTATATTTTTCAATATTAGTGAAACCAACTTGATTCTACAGTAATTTATGTTTCCCTAAATGATGCTCAAAAAGACAAAAGTAATTGCACGTTTTTAGTAAGTATTTGATCAAGTATTTTAGATCATGATAGGGTTGCTCATGTAGGTTTTTATCACCCTACCTAACCAACTCATGTTCTTTCTTACAGCCTAGTAAGTATGCATTTTACAAGAAATTGAAATCTTGTAGCTCATCCCCACATAAACACTTTCATACAGAGATTGTTTCCTTAAAAATGACATAAGAAGTGATCGGAAATTGATAAATGGATTCGTCCGTCTGACTCTGTTGATAATCTAATGACACAGCAATGCATACGGTCCCAAGTGTGCCTAAGAAAAGACTTTTGTGAAATTTTGTAACAAGATCACCGAAGTATGCCATTCTTTTGACTGTATTTGATGCAATTTGCTAATAACATTGATCTTCATAATAAGTGGCTTAAAGTAAGGGATTAAAGAATTAGTTACCACTCGCTTTGGTTGTCTTCATTATATCTGTTTGACGTTTCTCATTATAAGCTTTTTAGTTTTGTAAAATCTTCTAGCAGAATGAAATTAGCAATTGCGTTCATTGCAACTTCATTCACCATTATTTCAATTTATTGTATTCCAATTTATTTCAATGCCGTGATTCAAAATGAATTTTGAGGTTATTTAAAACTGTCATTTAGACTGCTGAAAATGATGATCATCCATGCGCCATCCTTCAATTTAGTCACGTGTTTCGAATTCATAAACAGCATGCAGTTAAAGAATTCTAAAATACGGTCCATTAAAGCAATCAACAATTTCAAGAAGAAAGTCTCCGATTGTTGAATATTCCATCTTTGAAGGGAGCAGGGGTTCCTCTTTGTAACTTTGTTGTTGAATGTATACTCACTGTTGATAGCCCCTACCCTCCAACAAGAATACGTTGAATATATTTTATGATCATAAAATCCTAATTATTGCCTAATGTGCCCGAACTAGCAAGCAATTTTTGAATGCCTCTAGTTTAATGTTCAGACTTGCGTAGATGGAGCCAGATTTAAGATAACTATTAAAAGAAGAACTACGAAAACAAATATACCTGAAAATGCAAATTTGGGCTGCTGTGATTATCGCTTTGGTATAAGCTCTAATAATTATATAGTTATAGATTTGATAAGTATTTAGGGGTATATTAAATTTACATAATCAAGCTACTTATTTTGCTAATGAAATATGACCCGTGTTTTCCAGGGTTTTCCTTGTAAGTACTGTCTCATTACTCTCTAAAATAAAAAATTGGTTCATTTTAGGAACGAAATCATAATTCAAAACAAACAACCATGTTTACTATGAGTGAGGGACAACAATGTAGCACAAAAAATAAAATTAATATGGTGTACACTAAATGTGACTAAAGCAAAGAAAGCTCTAAATTACAACAAAGTTAATAAATAAAATGATAAAATTGTTCACTCGTAATTCATTCGATGTTTTCATTGGCAAATTAGTTTTCTTTCACTTGGTCTGTCCATTCTTGTACACAAAAGGTAAATGTCAAGTAAAAGATATTGTGTAGTTCTCATCCATTCATACTGAATTCTCATCCAATGCTGAGTTTCTAGCCATCTTTCATTTAATCTTTTTTTTTCTTTAATCTTCATTCACAATGCGACGGCTTTTGGTTCTCTTTTCTTCCCATTTCTACAAATGCGGTTACCAAATCTTCGCCACGATTCTACGGTTTTTGTTCCCCAAACCCAAAAGCCACTTGCAAGTCCTGTTATTAAGCTCATCAAATATTTAGCTAGGAATACATAATGTTTTGGTGATTCTTTTGCCCGTAGGCAGGGACAGTTTTTTGACTTTTCCCAACGTTCACGATTATTATGTTCATAAAAATGACATAGAACTACCATTGTAATCGGGGCGACATAAAGGACGGCATAAATCCCAATTTTGACGAGAATTCTGTCAGTTTTTGGTGTACGTGTTCCGTGTTTTTGTGCAATTCGGTTGTTAATGGTTAGGGCCAAAATTCCTGCTATAACGAATGAACTGCCGAGCGTCAGATAGACAAGTAGGGGTGCAATAACAAATATGGTGAGCATAGAATTATCATGGTTGCCAACATAACATATACCAGAAACAGGATCACTGTCAATAGCAGCCATTGCTAAAATAGCCATGCTTTGTACTGTCGGAATGAACCACGCGAAGAAATGGAAATATTGTGAATATGAATTGATTGCATCACATGTCCATTTCATGCCTGCTGCTAAAAACCAATTTAATGCCAAAATCACCCACCAAATACAAGATGACATACCAAAAAAGTACGTTAACAAGAAAACAATGGTGCAATCAGCCGGCCCAGTTGCAGAATATCTTAGCAACTTTGTTGTTGGATTGCATGCAATGTTTTCAAAACCACGAGCAAGTCTTACGATATAACCAAGAGATACCATAAGATAACTAAAACCAATGAAAATCACAGGTTTCTCTGGGTATTTGAATCTGTCGTAGTCAATAAGAGCCGTGAAGCAAGTTACTGACGTTGAAATTAAGCATAAAAATGACCAAAGTGTGATCCAAAATGTCATTAGGTTTTGTTGGCTCCTGCTAAAGAAATACTCTTTACATCGCAATGCACATGATGGTACATCAGATGGCCCATCACCAATACTTTTATTGACATAAGCAAATGGCTTCTGGCACATGCACCCACAAGTTTCCACTTTTTTCATGTTCCTTTTTCTTGGTTTCTCATCTATAATTTTTGTCTCTTTCAAAGGTGGCTTTTTCTTCGTCTCCGTCAATTTTTGTTTATTCTTTACTGTCTGCTTTGGTTGCAACTCTGACTTCGATCGATTTCTACCTCCATTTAAATCAGGGTGTTTAACTTTCCCCTTGATGTTTCCAAAATCTTTTTCCATGCAAACAGTTTTTCCAGTGTTTTCTGGAAATTTATTACAATCCAAATACTCTGGCCAACTGATTCCATTAGTCTTGATAACAGGACTGCAAGCGTCGCGGACTCTTTCGCAGAAACTTCGACAAGGCAGCAAAGGTTTGCCGTAATTCACCTCGCAAACGGGTGCGTGAGTAGCGCAAATAAATAATTTGAGATCAGGAGAGCAGTTGATGCGAACGAGAGGCCAGAACTGATGAGCATGGAGGGCAGCATCGAGTTGAGTTGGGTGTTCAAACATGTTAGGAACGTACGTTAAATTGTATTCGATTTTTTGGCAGAGTGGAATTGTTATTCGCTCGCATTTCATTTGTTTTGATCCCCATCGCTGTGATGTGCAAATCCACATTAATAAGACGAGTAAATGAAACAGCAGAAGCAACTTCATATTTCAATCAAAATGTAAATAAAGCCGTCCAGATGTTCCTTCGTATCCAACGTGATATCAACTGAAACACACCAAGTGAATTTACGTGAATATAATCTCATCAAAAAAGCCTCTAACTGAGTATTAGGTTGCAAGTATTGTCTAAGATGACTTCGTTTATCGACTGATTGATATGGCAGACTAACAAATTTCTAAATGCGCCTTACACCAAGATCTTCGATTCGTATGGCCTGTCTCTTCAATGCGGCTCTCACGAATAAGTTTGTGCGGACAATTTTAGAGCGTATCTGCTAATCTGGATTAGTCGACCTTGAGCAAAACACTCATAATCATTATACAAATATTATGTGCTATGCATGCATGAATAACATGATAAATTGGTAAATCCTTCCATTGTTCTTCCAACTTAACGTAATTTGCAGGCTGAACAATGTCTTTATGTGGCTTGCTTTACAACACAAAACTCCCAATGGAGTTCTACTGAATTAAACGCATTGTGATTGTGGCTTTAATAGAAACAATTGGAATATAGAAAATCAGCACGCCATTTTCACCTGTTTTAACGAGTTTAGTTGAGAAGTGCGTCTAAAACTGTCATTTTTATAGTTCATCTTAATTAATATCATTCATAAGGCATCTGTTTAATTGAGTGCGTTAAGAATATCTGTTTCATAAAATTGGTCAATTAACCAAGGAACATGCCATATTTTGTCGTCTTTTTCAACTTCTTTTGATTTATTGCCATCCATTAATTCTTTTTTTTATTACCAATCCAGTCATTATGTTTTCGTTTCTATTAAATTCCATGCAGAAAGGCGTGTTTTATGTCTCGTCTATTTCCTTTATTTTCTTCGAGACGTACAATTGTTTCTAGCTAATCAACAGTGGAGATGCTACCAGCACAAATTCATATACTGATTTATTTTTGAATGATAAATATATATAAACGAAGACACGGAGTACATCTTAATTCTGTGCAGGAGCAAAAAATTGAATCTTTCCATCGTGGCTTTCAATTAAAAATATAAGATTACATAAGATTAGAACAGATTAAATACGATTGAACAAGATTAAATAGCGTCTCAGTTCGAACCCAATTCTGATGCATGCCTCTGACGCTAATTAGTTCTAAAATTTCGAAAGGTGCACCTCTTACTACCCTTAACAAGAAGGGATGATCCAATTCATTAGATTCAATTCATTTGAAAGGATCACATAGAAAGACCTAAAGAGTCAGGTCATGTGTTTAGAAGGTGACGTAGCTAGTGCCCTGCAAAAATCACACACTGCTCTGCTGAAATTCGAGAAACTGCCTATTTTGAAGGAAAAGCTTTCCTACTAAAACCAGCTTTGTTTTGCATATGACTTTATTTATGATTTTCAGGAGTCGACCCAGCAACAAACCCTTTCCCCCCTGCAAATGAAGCCCCTTGGAGAGACTGGGGATGTTTTTATTGACAAAACCAACAATTTGTATATTAGTGAATTAACAATATGAACCGTGGCGTAACGGAAAGGTTTGGGACCATCTGGAGTATTTGCTCCGAAGGCCTTTCGTATTTAGTCTTATTTCAAATCGAGACAAAAGTAACAAAATCAACGGTAGGAATACCGTGCTTGATTAATTTAAAGGATCAACAATGGTAAAAAATACACCTTCAAACGGAAAAAAAATGCAAAATAAGTATATGCTTTAGGTCAAAGGGATGTTTATATCTCGCAAGTATTATCCAATATTGCAAGAAAACTGTCTCTTGAAAACCTCTCAGAGGTCCCTCTGGGGGCACAAAGGCTTTGGGGCCCTTAGGAGTTGTCTTTGCCCCAACCTACGTCAGTTACGCCACTGAATGTGGATGACCTGTTTCTTGGATGACCCCCAACTTACTATGAAGTAAATGATTTCGATGGAGAGTTACTTAAGCTATATGTTTGTATGTAATGTATACTACGAATATAATATAATGTTTAAATTGGTTTTAGAGGGGACTACTGGTTCACCACTAACTTGGCCTTGAATGTAAAAGGGCAGGTTTTGAAATCTCAAATGTCCGTTTAATGACAAATTTTAAATTTATTCCGGGATATGTTCCTTTGATTACAACTTTTCAACAATCTAAAACTTTAGAGCTACCTTTGCTTTCAAAGAGTGACTTAAATAGAAAAGTATCCAGAATACCAGAATTTTCAAGGTAATTAAAAAAGGGATAGGCCCATTGATTTTTGAGATGAAGCCTGTGAAATTTTTCTTCACCTTCAAGTTATTAAATTAATCAAAGGACTATGGTTCCAGACAACGATTCTTGTGTTTTTCTATGAGTTTAATTCAGATCTTTGTAAAATAAGTATGATGTGCAAAAATCAAATTTATCACTTTCTTTATATTAGCAACTTTTATAAGAAATATATGGCAAGAATACACCCAAGAATAAGAACCATATAAGATACAGAGCAAGCTGATATTCAACAAAACTTAAGAAATGGAATGCTAACAGCAATTGAAATATAGCAACAAAACACAAGTCAATTAATGTAACTGTATATAAAAAATTTGATTGGATTTTGTTTTATTGGCACTGTTTAACCAACTTTTTGCCAATAATTTTATGAAAAGAAGTATTTGGTTTATGTAATTTGTGTCATATTTATTTAATTATGCATTCACTTAGCATCTGTCTATGTTTAATGAATTAAAAGAATTTAATGAATTAATAAATAGATTTAGAAAATAAACAGGACATGGTCTTCCTTTTAGTTTCAATGGATCAGTCGAATAGTCAATAAGGCAAATTTTACCAAATCAATCTACTTTCCTATCCTTAAGATTCTTTAGATCATTCCGCCCCAGGCTCCAGGAAATTGCATGCTGCACGGGTTTCCGCTCAAATTGCGAGACATCTTGCGAACTCTTGCAGTTAATGCACATATGCATATGTTAATGTTATATCGAGGAAAATGATTCTTATTTACGCACGTGATTGCTTTATATCGCTTTATGTGGCTACATGAGTATCTTAAGCATTGGCAGATTGGAACTAGGTTTTCTAATTGGTACTCAGTAAGTAGGAGCCAACTGTTGGCATTAAGGGTTGGGATAAAAAGTTGTTCATATACAGTAAATATCAATGTTTATGTATGCCTTTGAAGTTAAATTTAATATTCACATGAAATTTTATTTTTACCCATTTAAGTCCATTTTGGTTATTGCGGTAGCCACAAAAGCTAAGCGTTTGTAAGTAGTTCATTTAGTGACCATCATAACCTTAAATTCGATAAAGTAATAAATTTTCATAATGTTTTAATAAGACGTTTAAACCACATTCCCGTCGTCTCATTCATCAGCCTTTTCCTTGTTTAATCTAAAAGTATCAAACTGTGCATTGGCTTCAACATGCCTATTCTTTTTAATTAAAATCCGGCTTTTGTGATTATATTTCTAATTATTTTTCTCATCTTACCTTTGTTACCTTCTAGATACTAAACATGACCCCCCCCCCCAGAATGCAAAGCATGGCAATGGCGCACCCAAGAAAATCCTTAAATGCCAAAGATAGCGCACCTGGGCGCCCCTCATAGAAGTGTGCTAATTGCAAAATTCCTCATGGTGCATGTGGCAAATATAACTGGCGACTACACTCAATCTGTCTTGAACAGGGTAAATAGAAGTTTAGAGCAAAGAGAAAAGCACGGCCATCACTTGTGTAGGAGCAAGGATCGAAATGATACAAGGCCTTTTTTAAAACGTTTACGAGGCTAGAAGGATCCTTGCTCAAATCATAGTGACTATGCTCACATCGGGCATTTTTACGATTGTGGCAAAGAGCAAATTCTTATTTTGAAAGTCTTATGTTATTTAAAATGACGTCATTCAGTTTGCCTCGCTCTGACACTGCACGAGATAATGAATGTGTTCTAGGACTGATTATAGATTTAAAAATGAATTTTGTTGAAAATGAAATGAACTAATTGAGATAAAAAGGATTAAAATTAAATCGAATTGAGTTGAAATGCAAAGAAGAGGCGATGGACTAGCCAGAAGCCAAGTTGTTTCTTGCGATGGCAACCCCATTTAACTGAAGTTGATCGATAGTGGTTGTTTTCTTAATTGCAGTGTGTTCTATTCACTTTTCAAGTATTACGTTGTTTTGTCAAGCTAAGAAGTAGGAAAATCCCAGAGATCTGGACCGAGATAACCAGCCTATACAGAAACTAATATGAAGACATGCTTGTTAGATTAGGCAATTACTAATGTCAAATGCTTAATTGAAATCTGTCTTGATACGAGGAAAACATCGATTGGATTTAGGATAAAAGTTAATGATTATGTCAATAAATGACTGTAAACCTTAATTAAAGAAACCCTTATGGCTAACAAAATCTGTCTATAAATCTTACTCCATTACAAAACCAGATGATTCGTTACATGCACAATATTCTAAGACATGACCACAATGATTGGTGTAACATTAACATTCCTTCCGTATTGTCTTAAGATAACATCAATAGACTGAATGAACAACTATGTCTCAGAATGGAGACAAATGTAGAAGGTTTCTAGATAATAAATCTAGACCATGTCTAAGCCAAGATTGTCCCAAGTTTAGTTTAACGAAAGGATTAAAAAATAGAAAGCATTTATACCTAATGATTCGTTTTATGAATCTGTTTTCCTTACATTGGTTAACAGTTTGTTATAAATAGAAAGAGAACTTCAAATAATTCAAGTTGCTACATTTCTTGGAACAATAAAAATGTCAAATCACAAACCCATGATATTGTAGAATAAATTTGTTAGTTGACATGTAGTCATGATCCACTGAAGTTACAAAGCCCTGCTGAAAAGAAACACGTTAATTGTTAAAACAATCTATCATTCTCTGTTATAAGCAGTCTCCTAATTTACTTTAATTCTGTCGATTATACATCAATAATTAATTGTTTCTTTCTTCTCATAACAAGTTCAATTAAATCCAGTGACATTTTAAATCGGCCTAGTCTACTCTATATTTTATCATCTGTGCTGATAATGATATCAGATTTTAACTTTACAACCTTTTCTTTTAATAATTCACTAACGTCGCCTCGATTCAATTTAATGTTGCGATTTTTTCATTTTTTTCTAACAGACGGGAATTGATTAGATTAACATGATGCATCAAATTACAGATTTCATTTTCGTGTTTTACCAGCCAGGGGTGATCAAGATATGTCCCGATGTGGAAATGTTGTATCCATTTCAAGGAGTTTAATAGAATTTATTCTTAATTAATGTTGTAATTATAAAATTATGCTTGAAATTCGATGGGAAATTTTACTGCCTGAGGTTTTTTTTTTCATAACCGATCACATCCAAAATACTTCTTGGTTTATTGATGAAAATATTTTGTTGTTTAGCTTGTTTTCAGAACAGACTACTTTAGTCTTTTGAGGGGTTTGGGGGTCAAAGCATGTGAAATCAGGGCAGAAAAATAGCGAAATTGCGCTTTTCCTGAGAGCAGGAGGGGCGATCGCGCCTATACCCCCTGCTATAAGCGCCCTTGCTTGTATTAGAAAGTTACTCCATTCGCTTAATTTATATGGAGCAATACGAATCCTTACCTTTAGTGAAATGAGACTTTTTGGATATTCTAATGCTGAATATATTAGAAAAAATTCTATTTCAAAAACGCCTGGAGAAATCACAATAAATATTTATAATGAAATGATCAAACTCACTTGATTTAAACGGTTTTTCCAAATAAAAACCATGGTTTAGGGCAAACCTTCACAGAAAGGCAAATGACCAAATGAAACAGAAACGCTGTTCCTATCAAATATATTAAAGACGATGAACGAAATGCCGAAAGTCTGTTCTGAGGCAAGGCTAGTAAAGCTTTTGGGAAGAAAAATTTGGGTAAAAGCTATGAGCTCTTTTCATTTTCAACTTTTTCTCAAAGAATAACCCAAGACATTCCAAGACAAGCATAACAGCGGAGCAATCCAAGAACTGCCCAATAAACACCCGACAGCCCAAGACCAACCTACTAAGAGGTTAAAATACTTAAGAATATATAAAGATATGATAAATCAGGGATGAATTGTGACAAAACGAGTTTTTCTTGATCTATGGTGAAGAATGAAGCACCCTTGTTAATTTTTGGTTTGCTTGTTCTCTTGTTCCCTACATTCGATTTTCATTTGAGTATTAATGAAGCATAATATACCCAGGTTTTGAACTCATGATCTTATAAGCGTTGGAGCTTTCTTATTTTACGACCTGCATCATCACGACCGCACGGATTGGATTCTGAAGTAAAGTCACAGATAACAAGAATTGCAACACATGTCATGTTTCATATAAAACAACATGTGCATGGATAAACAATACTTTTTGATCCCAAAAACCTCAGATATAGTTGGCATGCTGTGATAAAATCACTGGTTTTGTTTCTTTCTACAAATGAGATCATGTGTGGACTATTTTCTCATCGATTTTGCAGCGAAGATCAAGAATTCTTAGTTCTTGTTTTTAAAGCGCGGCAGGTGAACATCGTCTGTGGGTGTAAAATGATTATGAAAATCAGATCATCACCCGTTGTTATTCATTTCTACGTATCAATTTTCCATAATCTCGCAACTGGGTGCAATTGCAACATAATCAATTGCGTTTTTTCTTTCCAACGTGTGACTAAGTTTTATCATAGATCCAATATTTTCATTTATAACTGAATGTTTTTTGTGCTGCGTTTTTAATAGATTCCCTCAAGAAACTTTGATCTGCAAAGGTTCTTTACCTGGCAATGGAAAATGTTTTTCAAAGGTCGATGCAATGATATGAATTGACTGGTTAGAGTTTTGAGTTTCCTGAAATAACGCCTAAAGGCAGGAATAAACTGGCATTTTTCCAAACCTTTTTCGACAAAGACCTGTTCAACAAGATTTACTTGAATTCGTCAAGTCGTTTTTATTATCATCTCCCAATAAACTGCCATGTTTTAAATAGCATTGTTGATTAGGATAAACACAATAATTTTTTATTACTTGAAATATGATACTATGCTATTTGAGTCTTGAGAACCTTTCCTATATCGCATATGAGATGTAACTATTTTGTCCAACCCTGTTCCTCTCAATAGCCAATTTCATTGTCTTGCAAGAAAGTTGTATTCTTTTTTTCTAAATGTGGAGAAAGAAATTTCTAAAGAGCCGTTTTCGTCAAAAAGGGGCCCTTTTTGACGAATTTTCAAGGGGCCCACCGGCTATGGGCGCTGCTTCCCCCCTTCGAGTGAAGTCAGTCCCCTAGATTTCATTCTGGACCACCAGCTCAGTTTTCTGTTCTCGCATCGCTTCACCTCGTTTTGATAATGAGATCAAGGTGAATTTTTTAGATGACAACAACGACAACAACAATTATTCAACAGATTGTTTTGAATCAGGAAAACTTGGTTTGAAACATGTTAAAGAAAGAAAGAGATCATGAAAATAAAGCTGATTGCAATTTAGATGAAGAAAAGTCCAAAATGGAAAGAGAGTCACCCATAAGTGAAACGAAAGCAGAATTGAAAGAAATCAGTTGTGAAAGAGGCTTACAAAAAATGACAACAAATCAAAGTTTGCTTGCAGGTATTTTTCATGGTTGCCTGAAACCAGTTTGTTGGTGCTTCAAAAAAAAAGAGAAAACGAAAAAAGACTCATGGATAATTCCATTTAACTTATTGACAGAAATAAGATTGATTGGATCCGGTGCACAAGGAGCTGTATTTCTTGGTCATTATAAAAACGAAGAAGTAGCCATAAAGAAAGTGAAAAATGAAAGAGATACGGATATCAGGCATTTAAGGCATCTTGATCATAGAAATATTGTGAAGTTCAGGTAATTTCATTTTATAACAAAATCGTACCTAGAGCAAAATGAAACATTAACTCAATGACAATTGGAATGTTATTTAGATTCCTTGCAACTTTTAATCACTTTCTGTTACATAGAGTTTACGCTATGCATAAAATTTAGAAAAAAGCGGAAAGACCAAAATGCAATACAATAAATTATATTTCTCTTGGCAATAATTTCACTTCTGTTAAAATGCATTTTTGTATTTGTAATTATGGCTTTGTTTTAGTATCTGTAACCTTTTTGTATAATTCCAAAACTGGGAAAATTTTCAGGACTCTATTTCATTTGAATGGCATCAATTCTTCTTTTATCCAGAGGAATTTGCAAGCAGTCCTTCACATTTTGCTTAGTAATGGAGTATTGTCCATATGGTCAATTGTTTGAAGTGGTTAAGGAAGGTAAAGAAGTCACACCAGCTTTATTGGTTGATTGGTCAAGGCAAATTGCTGATGGGATGCATTATTTGCATTTGCATAAAATCATTCATAGAGATTTAAAATCACCAAAGTAAGTAACTGTTCTTTTTGTCCTTTTAAAATTTTAGGATCTCCTTTGCATTTCGTTATTTTTTTTTAATTTTAGAACCAATAGAAAATCATATTAATTGAAAACAATAAGAATTATATGAAAAATAAAAATCAATAAAAAAAATAATATTTTGAAATGGGCATAATGGTGATTAATTTTTAACGATTATTATAATCATAATGATAACATGGTTCATTACGTCTTGATTAATCAAACTGTAAATACTAAAAAAAGGTGACTTTTTTTAGGATATAATGTGTTGAATAATTGAATAGTTTTTAGTAATTATTTTTCTTTTAGCATTCTAATCTCCTATAATGACATCATCAAAATATCCGACTTTGGAACTTCTAAAGAACTTTCAGAAAAAAGTGCCAAAATGACATTTACTGGCACAGTAGCATGGATGGCACCTGAGATGATACGAAATGAGCCATGCTCAGAAAAGGTTGATGTGTGGTATGTGTTACTTACTTTTTGCTATTAATCTAGTTAATTTTTTCTAAAGATTATCTTTGCTCACCCAGATAAGATAAACAAGATCTGAATTTGGATGCATGAACTATGCCAAAAATGTTTAGTTAAATTTCTCTACGGCTGTTTTACTGTTCAAAGATTTGCATTAATCTGATATTTTGCAGGTCATATGGTGTTGTTGTTTGGGAATTATTGACTGGAGAAATGCCTTACAAGGTCAGTAACAACTTAAATATCATTTTGAATCATACCTTATTGATATAAGGCTTCTCTTTTCTTGTATTCTTGATTGTTTTTTTCCTTGAACTTTTTTGCAATTTTTCAACAAATTTCTGTCAATTTTTTTTTTCATTGTAGGGGGTAGATTGTTCAGCTATTATTTGGGGTGTTGGAAATAGCAGTTTAAGATTGCCAATTCCACAAAGTTGCCCTGAAGGCTACAAACTGTTACTTAATCTTTGTTGGTAAGTGAAACACACAATTTACTCTGTGATTGATTATTGAACATCTTTATATCATTTCTCAAGGTTTCTAAATAAATGAGCAATGTTTTTTACTTATTTTCTATACTTGTATTTTTGAACTGCTGAATGAAATCCAATGATTGGATATGTTTTATATATTCTCAATACCAATAGTCAAATTGTCTATTTGGATCTGACTTTGCAAGTTCCCTCATGTTTCCTTCCTTTCAAGCCATTAGATATGGTCATGAAGTCAAATGGCTGATTTTCCATGGAATCTTTTGTGAAAAGGACCCAATGAAAATAGATGCCATTGACCATGAGTTGATGACGAACACTAGAAAAGTATCAGGCAGAAACTTTATATTGTCCAAATGTAGAAATTCAAGTTTTAAAATTTGTTTGCTGTTTTGATATTTTGATTCTCAAGTGGTTTGCTAGAGATCATAGAGAAATAAAGTAGATTGAATGCTTAAATATATACTGAATGGTCATGTGATTGTCTTTCTCTTTTAAAAACAAGGCACTCAAAGCCAAAAAACCGGCCTTCATTTCGACAAGTCTTGATGCACATTGAAATTGCTGCTGCAGATGTTCTCAGACTTCCACTTGATAATTACATGAACAAACAAGTAAGAAAGTAATTTTATTACACAGCATTATTTGCATTTTGTTAATTTTTTTGTAATTAAATCATTGCAGCAACCAAGGAATGTTTATGAATTGAATCATAGTTTATAAAATTTTCAATCTTTAAGATTTTTCTTATGTATCTGCTTGCACATTCATGTGGCTCATTGTCAAAAAGCCATTGGGCAATTGTCAAAAAGCCTATGTAATTTTATCATTAATGCCCAAAACAATATCATACATAACTCTCTTTAATTCTCTGTTTGTCTCAAGTTTTCATTTTTCACCAGGTGAGTTGGAGAAGAGAGGTTGATACCTATTTTGACCAGTTGAAGCACCAGGGAACTCAGTTTTCAGCTATTGAAGAAGAACTCATAAGAAAGAGGAAAGAACAATTAAAGTATGCTTGTTTGTGCATTTTCATAATTTTATCCTTCTGTTTAATTTTTTGCATTTTAACAATGATTCTATTTAATTTAGTTTTTGGCAAACAAGTTCTGTCATATTTTAACCAAGCAAATCAGTCAAGGAAAGAAAGCAAGGAAAGCATGGAAGCAGATCAAACAAACAGTGCATTCAAGCATTGTAAATGAAAAATGGTGAAGAATCCCATCGACTACAGCCTTTTTCTATCAAAAGAAAAGAAGCCATTATTTCCATTCCTTTTGATGATATCAAATCACAATGTACATGAAATGTCTTAAACTCAAGTCATGCGGATGAAATTTCTTTTGTGGACTCAAGTTAAACAACTTACCACTTGTGGTCTGATTTCTTACATTAATCATAGAAACGAAGTGTCTACATTGGAATTGCAACAGAAATCATGACCCTTACATAACCAGTAAATGATAAATATCCAATGCCAAACAGATCGCAAATTTCCGAAATTTTGCGCTGTTGGGCACGCCCCCCTCACGACTCTTCTGTTCAAGTATTCTTCTACCTGTTTCTCGTTTGCAATGACATAAGTCAAGCGTTTGTTAAAAGATGCATTGAAGAACAAATGAATGAAAGTGAATGCATCTTTATCGTTTCATGCCATTAGTCGTCTTATTAAACAGAAGTGTTTAATCACCTAATCATCTTTGGTTATTTTTTGTCGCTCTCAACCAAATGAAAACAATTGATTGCAGGCTGCCTCGTTGCTCTGGTGCCTTGGTTGGCTCGAGCGCCTGCGCCCGAATGTGTGTAATAGAAAAAAAAAATTTAATTTTTCGAGCAAGTTATTTATTTATGTAGTTGTTTATTAGTTTATTGGTTTATTTATGTATTCTTGTATGAGTTTGATTGTTTCTATGTAAATCCTTCAGTTTCTGTATGTTGATTATACTGCAAACATAAATATTGCTAATATTGATCTTTTTTGGTTTCCTTTTTAACATCTTTTGTTCTTGCCTGGTAATGTGATAATTATATGATTCTGCCACAAGGGCTGCAAGAGATGCAAGACATCTTTATCAAGAACGATTGGCAAAAACAAACAAACTGTACAAAGAATTGACAGACTGCATTCACCAACTGCAAATACGAGAACAAGAACTTATGAAGTATGTCAAACTACCTTTATTGCATTTGTTGGTTTTTGCTCTTATCACCATACTTTTGACGTGACATATTCCAGTAATATATTACGAAAACATGCTGCATTATAATGGATGATTTTATGAATAATATTGTAGATAATTTCGCGCCAAAGTCATTTACGGTGCATTTTCAGTTTTTATTATGTTGCTGTCAAAGAATGTCAAATTACAGTTATTGGCAGAACTTTTTTTCTCAAACCTGTTCCAATTCCCATCCGTAAATTTAGATAAATTTAGAATTTTTGAAACTGAAAGAAGTTTTGCTACAATTGAGAAAAATTGGTTGCATTTTGTGTAATTTGTAAATTTCCTTCATCAACCATTGTATCTGATTTCTTTGACTTTGCTATTTAACCATTCTGAATTGATCATTTTTCAGGCGTGAGAGACAAATTCCACCAAAAAGCAAAACAAAGCGATGCTGTTGCTATGTGAATAATCAAGGAAAAAAATCAGGAAAATGTTTTAAATCAGCATCGAAGCAAGGGTTTGACGTTTTTTTACTTTGAATCAACAATTTAATTATTGAACACCTCCTTTTTTACCAATATTCTTTCATTTTATTAGATTTGAATGTCTGAAAACATTAAAAAAGAAAATATAATTTTTCATTGCAACTGAAACTTTTAGTGGAGCAAATGATTTTAAAATTTAGTTGCTTCTTTCTCGCAAGAATTTATAAAAAGAAATTTTGATATCTCTCTTTGTTTAATCCGTATAATTTAAAGGATTTCATGAAAGCATGATATCCAAATTTGAAGAAAACGTCAACGCCAAAACGGCAACAAAGTTATCACCAAGTGTGAATAGATATCCGTTATTAATTGTAGTCACTTTCTTTATCTTTAGCCTAGAAAGTTCCCGACTAAATGTAGAATTGTTTAAGGACCAGTTGAAGTTTAATGTAAATGAACCATTAAATCGATGAATGTATAATGAAAGGAAATTCGAAATATTTTTATCATTATGGTATGACATTTTTACAGAGGAAAAAAGTCGCAGAGAGCATTGAATGACAATGACAGTAAAGCAAAGAGGACGTATGCTGCAAATAGATCATTTAATTCAATAAAGAATGGAAAAGATAAATATTTGAAGCGACAACGGAGCCAGTCGTATACAGAAGGTAAAGTCAACATCGACATAAAGAAATGCATCCAAGCGGATTCTAATGGCATATGCAGTTCAGATGAACAGCAATCAAGAAATTATGAAGATGGAATTCAAACAAAGGTAGACAATTCAATTTTGGATGATGTTGTAAGGGAAGGGCGTTATTTCTTGGGAGAAAATTTGGGAAGAATAACTCAAGATATTGACGGATCAAGACATGAAATTGATACTTTGGAAGATGATCAGCTTGAGTGGGATAATGAAACTGAATTTACAACAAAATAGCTGCAATGGTTTTAAAATTTTTCCAAATTCAAGATGGTATCAGCCTATATTTTAGATTAATTGAAACAGTATTTTTAATAGAGATTTTTGCTTTAAGGCAGATTGCCAATATTTAAATATATCCATAGTAGATTTCTGAATTTGAAATGATTTCTGTATTTTTGGTACTAGTTAAAGAAGTGTATTAAATGACGGTATCATTATTTACTAATTTTAAGTATCTATCAAATGATATTTTAATGTAAATAAATAAAAAGGAGTATTTAATTAAATGTTAAAAACACAAAGTTATTGAAGAATTGCAAAGAAATGTGAATTTTGAGAAATGTCAGTAACAAATTTGAAGTACATTATAAACATCACATATTTGTAAACAAGAAATTTATGTGTTCTTAAGATGACACTTTTCTGCAATGTTTCTATTTCTTGTTTGTGCTGGCTTCTTTTTCTTCTTTTTGTGATTTTTGTGTTTCTTTCTTCTTTTCTTTATCTTTCCTATCTTTTGAATCTTTCCCCTTTGTTTCTTCTTTTTCATAATCTTTATTTTGTAATTTATTATCGATGAGGTTGTGAAGTGCAATAATTGATCGAATCATTGATGCAACATAGATAACCAGCATTTGATCATTTGTTTTCACCAGAAATGACTTGATAAAGTCATCAATGTTTAGGTTTGGGAGCAAATTGAAAACATCTTGCAACTGGTAAACAATTGCATGATTTATTGGCAGCTTTTCTGATGTAACCTGTTCTAAATACTTCTGGATGTCTTGCAAATGAGAATGCAAACCTTTCAATGAAACCAACTGATTTGTGATTTGCTGTGATAATGTCCCAACTGTAATGTTGCGGATGTCCCTTTAAAAGAATCGATTCTTATTTTTAAAAACAGAAATGAAGGTCAAGTTTTTCGAATTTTTTTAAATAATGTTTGTGTTAAAATTAAGAGATGTATGCTTTGTTAATGGTCTGCTTTTTGAAAAAAATTTTATTATTCTTCAATTTCAAAAATGGACAGATATCTGGCAAGCCTTTCAGCTTAGGAAAAAAAATATAATTTGATAAAATTCAAATGAAAAGGTTCATATTAATTAAATACCTTAAAAGATGTTCAACTCCAACTTCTTCTGCCTCTTCTGCACCAATTTCACTTGGAATATGTTCAAATGTTTTAGATGTTGGTGTGCCATCCTTAAATAAAAAGAAAATCTAATTTGTAATTCTTTGAATGTCAATGATAACTTGCCTTGCAGAAAGAAAAGAATAGTGAATTTGTAGGCTAATTATTTTATTCTTAATTTCACCTGTGACTAATATACATTTCTTTACACTATTATCCCTCTATTATCAGATACTCCCAGGTTCCTTATAGAGGGGAATGCTTATTAATTTTTCAGTTTTTTCAGACCCCTGGTCATTAAATTTCAAGGAATCAAAGATGGTTTTCAATGTTTTCTTTAAGAAAATAATTTTTCTTTCACCAAATAAATGTGTTTTATACATATTTTATTCCAATGAGAAAGCTGTCTATTAGATATCAGAAATATCCCCCCCCTTGTTTATAAAGACCCCCCTGTTTATTAGGAACCTTAGAGTACATGTCTCACTATGCTACTCCAAATAAGGTGAAGAATTTTTGTTTATAATTATATGTTTCTATGAGACAAAAAGTATAACCTTAAATTGATACTAACGTCATGAACTTCTTCAATTGCAATGTATGCTTCAGTTGGCAAGCCAAGTTCCTTTGGTTTTGCATCAATTATTACAAGAACCTAAAATAAAAAAGAATCAAGAATTATTTGCAAAAAAAGCATTTGCATTGAAAAATACACTAATATATTTGAAAACAAAATAACTGCAATGTTGTGTAACTTACTGAATTAGGATTAAACCGTCTTATAACTTCATTGATTCTTATGTCATTTGGATGTAGTTTTGGACCAGTGTGATACCAACCAACGATTCTTTCTTTAGCTTTTAAAAAAAGAAGAAAGGCACTTCATCAAATATCATTCAATGCGAACATGTATAAGAACTAAATAAAAAACATAAGCAGTTATTCCTAGACCAGAAATGTGATTATTTCCCAAAATAATACACAACTAAATATCACCTTCCTATTTACAAAACATTAGAATGTCACCAAATGAGACTATTTAGCATTGGATATACTTAGTTTGGGCTTTTTTTGCTTTAACCAATCAGTTGATGCATTTCTTCCAATGTTTGCAATTGCAGAGACACATAGCCTGTTAAGATATGAACAGCGCAAATCTTGTATTCTTCCTGTATCAAATATTTCTGTATTATCAACTCTCAATGTAAGTATGAACACAATCTTACCATTAACTTTCTTGAACATTGCAGACATATTATCTAAATAATCATGATCAAGATACCAAACACTAGCATCTTTATCATCTTCATCAAACGGAACTAAAAATGTAAGATAAATGACGCAATTAATGAATTATCTTCAGGGCATGTTTGAAGAATGTTTTAAGTCTTTTGTCAAACCAATTTTTACATTTTATTTCACAATACTCTGAGGAAAATACTTTTATCATCTGCCCCTCCATCATCCATCACACACAAAGGTCCCCCTCCCCAACCCTAGGGCTTGAATATATCCAGTGTCTACCAATGCAATTGTTCAGTTCTTGAAGCTGCACATAGAAATCAATGAAGTTAATTGCAAGTTGAAAATTGCCTCCTGTTAGCGTTCTTTTTAAAGATGCACTCAGATTCCCCACTTCAAGCCTTAAAGCAAGACTTAATTAGTGCCAGCAAAAATATTGACTTTAAGCATTGTTTATTTTTTCTACTAATTAAGTAAGGTCATTCACATGCAAGCAACACCTTCCAGTCAAATTTTTTCAATTCAATACCGGTTTAGATTTAATTCAAGGCAATAGCGGAAGTTAGTAGTACAAGGCAAGACTGCTGACTTTGGTTTGTGCATGGAATCTTATGTGTGCAGTAAATATCCTGAAGGGTGCTGCACCAGTTTCATCACACATTTTCTGTGATACTGACTCACTCATGGTAAAAGTGCAACAACATGCTACGCATAACTTTTGTCCAAACAGTTTCAGAATAGCATCCACCCATGCACTTGTCATTTCCAAAACAAATCTTCCGCGTGCAATTTGCAAAGTTAGCAGTATGGATGCATGGTTGCTCAGATGAATTCCATGCAATCAGCATGCACATACAGACAAACTGAAGTTGCTTAAGGGGAATTCTCCTGATGAAATGCACTGAAAACAGTTTAATTTACACACGCTGAAATTCTTAAGCTTAGTTTCCACGTGGAACGCTTAAGAATCATAGCGCGTGCTGAAGAAATTTTTGTTCTGTGGCCTAAGTGCATTTGGAACGAACTACTAATCGAAGTTTAAGGATGTCTCTCATCTATGTCGTGCATCATAAATAGTAAATGTATATTAGGGGAAAGTTTAAACTGTAATAAATAATCTTTATATACCAGCAAAACTGTTAGAAATATCCAATATTTTATTTCTCTTTGAACCGAGAAGGACACCAACAACTCTTTGAACATTCCCTGTCTTGCCAATTCGGTTGAAATGGTCTACAACGCTTAGTAGGACTAAAGGATGAACAATAACTTTTTCAATAACTTTATCCTTTGACACATCCTCGTTGACAGTTGCCATATTATACGGTTAATTTATGTTTTATTTCAAATTTCAACTTTTCTTAGGACAATCAGCCTTTTCTTCAAACTTGAAAAGATGGCTGGTGATGACCTCTCTTTCATATCCGGATTGGTATTGAGGCTCCGATTTAGATGAAATTTCACTTATCAAAAGTATCAAGAGTTAATTTAATTTTAATATCTTTTAAAGATGCAAAGACAGACAAACATAATTCTTTGCCTGGGAAAGTTTCTTCAAAGCATTAAAGGAAAATTGTCGAGTAAAAAGAGTTGGCCAGCTATTATTGGACCAGTTTGTTCCACTCATGCTGATAAATGGTCAAAATTACATCCAATTAATAAAGAGTTTATCAAAGTTCAACAAAGATATAATTCTACATATTTTGTGAAAGAGAATGCGAATTTGTGCCAGACTGATGCAAACCATACCAAAAATGTACCACTTCAAATCTCCAGTGCTATTTTAGAGGATTATTTAAATATAGAAGAAGTGGTATCAATTCTAAATGAAAGCATGTGTGAAGATCTTTGTGTTATTAAAGTGGACTTCAACAAAACTAGGTTCCATTATGTTGATTACTTTGTTGTTACAAGTGGACGTTCAGTGAGACATTTGAAATCAATGGCATTTTTGTTATGCTCAAAGGTAAATTGTAAACAACTTTTTTTTTACAAAGTATACAATGCTGAACTTATTCGTTATTATCCATTCAGATTTTGTAAAAAATTGTCAATTGATTACAAACATTTGAACTTTCAGTAATTTGCTGGTGCTGTATCCATTTATTTATTTTTTTACTTTCATGATTAGCAAACATTTACACTTGATTGCTTCATTTTGTCCCTTTTGCAACTAAATTAATTGAATCTATCAGCATGTTGATGCACTAGACATATTGTAGTGGGTTTACCTCATCTAAAGATGTGCTTAAGCTCCAATTTTTAAGATGACTATGATGATTATTATGATGTTTACCTGGTTTTGAACAATCTACTTCCTTATTGAGTTAATGTTATATAAGCAGCAACTACACTTCAGCAAGCCTATTTATTTACATATTCTGATTTTTTTACGTCAGTTCAAGGAGAGAGTTCGTGAAATGCAAGGATCATCAACTGCTGTAGTTGAAGGGGAGGATTCCAATGATTGGCTTGTTGTTGATATTGGTATTTATTTATTTATTTATCATTTTATTAACAATGCTATTTTCATTAGATTCTAGTAACTTTTTTTAGAACTTAATCATAGGTATGTTATTTTCTTTTGAACAAGTTATTCTTGCTTTCTTTGAACTTCATCTCACTTGTTGATTTCAAATTTCAGGGAACATTGTGGTCCATTTTATGCTGCCAGATACAAGGGAAAAGTATGAACTGGAGAAGTTATGGACGCTAGGACCTGCATTTGATGATCAATTGCAAAAAATGTTGTATTTAGACAATGATGATGAAAAAGTGGCTTTACCTTTCAAGTCAAGAAATTTAGTCAATACTGAGAATTAAATTACCTGTTGTGATATCATTTTTATTTTGTTATGTCATATTATAAAGTTTGAGTAGTTAATGGGGATCCAGCTTCTCCTTTTCACAACAGTGCCTTCATATTTAGATGTATGAGATGCTGTTTAGCTCTAAATGTGATGGACGGATGGGTCATTTTGCAAACAGAAAGATGGGATTGCCACTTAGGATTAGTCAGGGTTTGTTTTTCATTAGCAAGAACATAGAAAAATTTCAATTAGGAAATGTTTTTGATCATTTATGACGAAGCTAGTTCCAGATTCCTTTGTGTCATTGTTTTGATGAGCCCACGTTTTTGCAACAACAGCTACAACAACAAAGGTGTTTACGCAGTTGACGTGTGGAGGCTTCCCTTTTGCAGACGTGAGGTTAAATGCTTGGAATTTGGAAAAGAAGCAAAAATGGCGTCAAATTTATTTTCAATAGGAAGTAGAAGACTCCTACCAACCGTAAGATGCTTTCTACGACCTCAATTGCGAATGAAATCAGAGTCTGCGAAAGAAGCATTTCAAAAGATATTTCCTGGCTTGGGAGCAGCCAAGTTGAAACCAAGATATGATGCAAACAGTTATGGACAAACACTTGGGCCTGAATATCCCTTTGATATTGAAAAAACGCCAGAAGGGAAGATTAAAAGGGAAAAGTCAAAAGGTGCGATTGGCTCTGTTACTGTCGAGGAGATAGTTGACATTCTGCGATCAAACGGTGGAGAAAATATAAAGGTTGCTAAACTGCATCAAGATTTGCATTATGCTGATAATTTCGTTGTTGTGAGTGGAAAAGACACAGAGCATTTGAAAAGGATGACACAAGATCTTGCAACTAAAGTATGTTTAGGGTTACAGCAATTTGATACTAAGCAACTGTAGACTTAAATAAATATAAAATTTATAAGTTTAGAATTTATGTTACCATTTCTATAATCAGTACAAACTATCAGCTACTTATTGTTGATGCCTTTTTTTATGAAAATTGTTTCCATATTTCAGCTCATTGATGCCCATAAAAGTGATGCAATTCATGTTGAAGGCCTTGGTAGCTTTGATTGGATGGTTGTTGATGCTGGTGTGTTTTTTCTTCAATTCATATATTCCCTTTTATCTCAAATTTTATTGCAGGAGACATTCTACCAAGATATTTGGAAGAAAATGCTGCTTTTTATTGCAGAAATGATCCTTGGAGCTGAACTTGATATATTTAGAACGCCTACCAACAATAAATGCATCGGACTATTGGTAGAAAAGTTTGAATTTTTTTAAATTTAATTTTTGTTTGATTTTAGGCCAGATTGTTGTTCATTTATTCCTCCAACACATCAGAGATGACTATAATATTGATGAAGCATGGGCTGAAAAAGAGGGTACTTCAGTCTGAAAACAAAAACAATTTTATTAATGCATTCATATCAGAAATAAACAAACAAACACAGTTATCTTAATATCAGTAATTTGCTGTTATTTTGTAGAAATAAGTTGTATGCCAGTATACAGCAGTGAAAGTTTGTTTACTTTTTGCAAACTTGTGATTAAAATTTGGTATAAACCACATTAAACAATCATTCTTACCTGCACAGACCTTAACATAACATAATGTAACATAAATATACTATATTGTAGGATGAAAGCCTGTTGCAGATCATTTTGATAAAAATACATCTAGGTCACATAAGAATTTCCTGTCTCTGCAATAATGGTATTTACTACATCTCTTGGAAGACGGTCTCTTTTATGCACAACCCTGACACTTGAGACATGTTTCCTAACACTGCAATTAGAACTATAATCTAAGATAAAGATAACCAACCCATACGCCTGAATGATATTTATTTCATTGCAAAATGTATTTTGTACAAAATTAGCAAACCCCCCCTCCCATTTTTGACATTTTATTGAGGCTGTCTCAGAGAATAAATAATGTTAAGGGGGGATTAGTGCAATTTGTTTTCCTGAAGTTTATACTGGGGCAGTTGTTTACCCTCTGGTGGCTTCTTGTCATATTTTCTATCCAGAGGTCTAATCAGATAAAATTAATTTAAAACATGAACTATAAAGTGGCTATTGAAATTTTAAAATCTTGATTTCCCAAAAATGATTAGTTTAGGCACCCTATGGCAACGTGATCTTTTGTAGTTTGTCTGTAAAACAATGCAGCCGCAGCGAAGGAGCGAGATAATCTATTTACAAATTAGTATCATTCACAAGTACTTATTTAAAGAGAAGGGCAATGTCATATGCTTAAATTGATGCTTACTCATATTTGCAGGCAACAGTTATTTGTTTTTTATCAGAAACTATTCCATTTGTTGCAAAAGGCAAAACAGGCAAGAGTGGAATCATGACTTTGATTTGATTTGTTTGATTGTGGCACGCCCTTTTATCATTCATAATGGCTGCAACGACCTCCAATTCAGGAATTTCAATCGGTATGTATATCTATTATCATTTTTAATTTCATTGAATTTTCATCATCAATATTTTGATGAAGGAAGCATGCGATGAACACTGATCTTTTCTTTGCAATATATGGCCTAAGTTGCAAAACGAAATATCACATGGATTCCTTCATCTTTATAGGACAATTTCTAATGGCAGAAGATTTAAATCAAGCTGGGCTAATTGCCGTCAATTTGAGACAGTTGGGACCTCATGACATTGTTATGGTGCGGAAAGTCCTAGAAGAAAACTGGGAGGATGAAGAGCAAATGGTCTCAAATTTACTGCAGTTTCCTTTCCTAATTCCAGAGGATATCCGAATTGAATGTTTGAAGAGGGGTTTTAATGATCTCGAATGTCCCTATTATATTTTATCATCAGCGGTCGGGTTACAACGGTTAAATACAACAGAATCAGAAAAACTGAATGAATTGTCGGTAGAACTGAAAAAAGCTTGCCTTCACGAAATCGGTATGGTTGCAATGAGGGCTTTTATCACACTACATCCGCAATTAAAATTCCCAGAGGATACACAGTTCATTGCAGATATTTTAAAGAGACCACGATCAACTTTATTTCAAAACGCACTTACGTGGCTTATGATGCAACTTAAAGATAGAAATGAGATGATTAAGATATTAAATGAAACTGGAATTCCAATGGATGTGAAATTAAAAGCAGAAAAGTTTATTGATGATCAATTGAAAGACACAAATAATGGTTGGTAGATCCCTCTTGTTTTTTAAGGTTAATTTTGTCAAACAAAAAACAAATTTTGCTAAACGTGCATGCAGTTTTTATTGAAGATCATGGAATGCGTTTACACTGTGTGGAAGTAAAACTGTTTAGTGAACAATGGAAACATCCACCACACACAAATAGAATATTTGATTTGATTTCAAAAATGATTTTCTTTTATCATCTATGAAGGTTTAAATAACCCACGTGATTGAAAATTCATTCTTAATATTATATTTACACAATGGTTCAGCAGGAATGATTGGTTTGATTGATTGATTTGATTCATGATGATCACTGTGATTTTCAACAACTGCATTCTTTACAAAAACAAAGTATCAAATGTACCAAAGACCTTGATTTAGTAACAACTAGTCAAGAAAAGCATAAATTTATTATAAATTTTAGAAACCGTAAATAAAATGAGTGATATAATAAATTTATACAAAACTCTGATCAATTATAAACTGATGGCTATAAAATGAAGCAAACAAAATGACCCTAATTTGCCTTATTTCCCTATTTTAAAAATAACTTCTCAGGTAGCAAAATTAAACAAAGGACTAGGAATACGAAAGACAACAAACTAAAATATGAAGCATAAATATGTGAAACGCCAGCATCAAAGTGGAACCATTCCCGATAACAAAAGGATATATAATGAGCTTATTTCATTGGTTATTATTGACCCATTGTTTTTCGTTCGTCTTCTCTTATTCAAGTCACCGATAGAATATCAGTGAAGTTTCCAACATAATGGCGTGTCAATTGACCTTGAAATTTTGTGAAAGAGCAACTTTGTTTAGAAGAAAGTGAAATAAAAACGGCAAGCAAGACTAGTTTAAATCCATAAACCTCGCATATGTTATTAGAATGTCCTCAGATGAAGTAATAATCACTCAAAATATGAATAAGCGCAATGATTTGTTCCATTTTAGGCTTTTAACTTTAACTTATCTCTTAACCTTACAAACGCGTTTAACAGCAGCTCTTCTATCATTTTCTACGAAATTTATTTTCTTGTTTCTTATAAACAGTTTTCTTTTAAATAATGGTAACAGTAAAAGGAAAATGTTTCGATTCATTTGTTAGTTGAATGGAATAAAATTCCCACTCGTTTTAGATCATCCTGGTTTACATTACATTGCGTTTGGTTTTTACACATTTTTTTACTATTTGGTTGCTTAAATCGGTATTTTGAGAAATCCCCGCTGTCTTTGAAGTATTTGATCCATGGACTCTATTTGAAGGCGTTTAATTCCATGCGTATCTGCCCATGCGTATTGGGTTGCAAGATCAAATGCACAATAAGTACGATGTCGTGAAATAACGATGGTCTTCGGTTTTAGTTTTGTGAGGTATACTTTCGGTACCTTATTCTATTTCATTTTTTATTTATCTATTTATTCATTTACTTACGTATTTTTGTATTTATTTATTTATTTATTTGTCGTCTTTTTGTTATTTTAGGAGAAGAATCAAATCTATCATTACAGTTTGTGAATTATGTTCCGAGTTTAAATGAATTTGAGGCCATGCTGGATAAACAGGACAGTTTGTCAGATTTCTTTCTAGATTTAGATGCTGATAAAGATGGGAAGGTTAGCCTTGCCGACGTGCAAGTTTTTCTTGAAGACATCGGCAAAAATGTTTCATTAGAAGAATTAAAGAAAGATTTGCAATCGATGGAAATTGACGTGAATGATAATATTGATAAAGATACATTCGTTGAAATAATGTTCCCGAGATTTCAAGTTAAATAAGAAAGCCTATGATTTCAATTTTTAAGAAGAAATTATCATTTGTAAGTATACATCTAAATTTGACTTATCAGTCTTCAAAACTATATTTGGAAGCAACAAAATTTGGAGAAATCTTAATTGAAGATGAACAAGAATGTTATAAAGAACCAAGCAAAGTAAAAATAGACGAATTGCAAGTTAGTTTGATTTTTTATGGTACGTTTTATTCAAAGGTGTTATCTTGCGATGATGTTTATTTCTTGTTTTGGAGCATCATAGACAAGCTCCAAAAAAGATTCCAATCCTTGAATGTATTCATTCATGTAGATTAAATTTTGTCACCATCATTCTTTGCCTATTTTTTTTTTTTTTATTTAACATGACAATCACAGAACTGAATTTTTTCCAGATGAGGCTGGTAAATCTGAGGACTGGTACAAAAATACTTGGACATTGGTTGAATTTATCGGATTAGTTTTAAGTGGGGTATTAACTTAAGCATTATTTGTTTATAAATATTTTGGTCGTTTAACGCACTGATTTGTAGTTTAGCGTATTATTAAGTTTAAATTGTACGGTAAGTTCATCGTAATTTAGTATAGATTTAAAAATATATATTACCAATACTTTTGTAATGAAATCAGCAGAAAGGAAAGTAATTTTGATTCCTAAAGCTACTATTATTTTGTCCTTAGTTAAACGATTCTTTGAGAGTAGAATAGAGTAAAAGAATTTGATTGGATGAATTGTTTTAAATATATTAAAAGTTCTTGAATTTCAAGATATCGAATTGAGTTATTAGTTTCAATTATCAGCCTGTACTGTAAATATTTCCTTCCTATAAATGAAATTTTTTTTTATTTCATAGTGTGAAGCCTCTTATCGTGTTTCAAACAATCTAAGGGTTTTAAGTTTACTAATTCCAGGGAGAGAATCAAACTCATCCGTTATAATGTCTCAATAAAGCCTTTTTTTATTAAGAACTTGCCACTAGAGCTAACCCGTAAAATTGCCATTTGCTTTACAGATCTGGGATTTCAACTGAAAGTGCCATCCTGTATAAATATTCGTTTTAATAATAATAATCATAAGTTGATTAAAATGTGCATAGCAATTACTTAACTGATTTAGATGCACCACCCCCTTCTATCTATGGACACACTTGGTTGAACCAATGCATCTTTTACATTATCAAAATGAAAAGTGAAGCACTGCTAGAAGAAATGTTCAGAAACTGAAAGCAGCAAAGTTGCGATATTAATTTAAGGTTGAAGGTTAAAGGTTAGAAATTATACAAGTTAGTCAAATTACATGGTGGCTTTTAAGTACTTGTTATGGGTTATACTTAAGTGTCAATAGGATTAGACGTTTTGCTAAATGAAAGTCGGAATCGAAGGATGCCAATGGGTCTTGATTGCTTTTACCAAGAGAACGTGCTTTTTATTAAAAAAAGAATGATGAAGCTACTTATAAATATGTGTTTGCTACAAAATGCAATGAAATACTTTGAGATTTTCTTCATTCAGCATATGTTTGCCAAACGGCTTTTGCCTCAAGAGAACAAAAACCTTATTTGATGATGAAAAGCAAAGAGTTTTAGAGAGCTGTACAAACACCTGAACAGCCATTAAAGCAGGTGCGAGTAGGTGGTTTATTTGACGGGGGTCACTCTCTATTTTCATATAACATTGTGGATTCAGTATCATTGCAGTGCACTCTATTTTAAGATTCATTTAAGAATGGATGAATTAGTAATATTAAAATCAGACACTTATCAAAAAATTTAACAAACTTTTAATTTAACTGTTATTTCTCAAAGTCTTTCAGCTGTCCTTCAAGAGGTTTTCAAGTCAAAATTACTTCATTATCAGGTTGGTAGATGATATGTTCATTTTTCAATTGGATATGTGATCAAATTGTTTTTAAATCACTCCCAAAACTGATTGATTTTAAGTGCATTCATCGTTATAGCCTTGTTATGTTGATGTCGTGTGTAAAGAGAGAAAGTAATTTGACCCCCGGAAGGTGAATTGCATGTTCCTCGTTGATTTTGCGCAAGTTCGTAGATCCATCTCAAATCCTTGGTCGTATTATGTACATCAGACTCTTTTAATTCGTTTAAGCTGGTGATAAACAAGAAACCCGATTGAATCAGTTGTGAAACAGAACACTTTACTACGCACATGCGTCGGTGTGTTACCAGTGAGTCTTAAATGTGTGGGATGACGTAGAAAAACAAAACAAGAAGTTGAGAGAGGAGGCAGAACATTTTGCAAATACGCAGCAAAGATGAACGTGAAAGAACGCAGCAAGCATTTAACTAGACAACGAACGAAAAGCAAAGAAGATAAAAAAGTGAAGTTTCCCCACGAAATTGTTTTTGATGAAATGGTAAAGGATGGGGACAGTTCAGAAATAATGAATTTCTTACGGAGAGCAAGTGTTGATGTAGACGTAAATAAAAGGAATGTAGATGGAAGAACAGCACTGAAAAATCTGATTATGGACGACAATTTGAAATGTGTGAAAGTTTTGGTTGAACAAGGAGCTCATGTTAACAAAGGAGATGAAAATGGTAGGTTCAATGGTTTAATGGTAATTTCGCGTGCTCAATATTTCTCTCCTTTTAACCTTTCTTTTATAACTGTTTGAATTGAAGCTTTTTTTGAATTTAAAGATATATTACTGTTGCATATGGGTGGACGACTAACATTTAGTGGCACCTTAACCCTCGTAATATCATTTTACTCGAACGAAAAAGAAAAATTGAAAGTTACCTTGATGATGACTTGTCTTTTTCACAAATTTCTGCGGAAAAGCCGCAACTCATGAAATAGAAAATCCTCAGTTTTATCATTTTATTTATGGTTATAATTATTAGATAGTAAGTTGAAAGAAATGTTAAATAGCATTAAATGATTCTTTTAGGTCAAACACCATTGCACTACGCATGTCAAAGAGGTTCTTTGTCAATGACAAGATTTCTACTCGAATCAGATGCGGATGTTGATGTTGCTGACGTCATGGGTTTCTGTCCGGTAGATTACACAGATGATTTTGAAGTAATTGAACTTATTACGCAATACTCAAGTAAGACAACAACAACATCATAACAACTCTTCCTCTTTATTTTCTGTAAATATTTCGTTAAGAAGAAACTGATATCTGAATTGCATTGGATGGGATAATGACAAAAAAAAATGGTTGCAAAACACATTATGACACCTATTCAATAACATCGAATTGCCACAATAAAGTTAATCACACACGTTGCTGGATTTATCATGTTTCAAAAGCTTTTTAACATTATTCTGGTTTATTGGAACTGAAAAGTGAATGAGAAAATAAAAACGAAATGGTTCATCGTATTCGAGTTTCAGGATTCAGTCGAAATGTGCCAATGATTTATAACTGGCGTTAATCACAGCATTATTCGATATTATTCAATACCTACTTACAGGCCATTGAGTGACAGCCGGACCTCATGGTCAGGGCAGACATGAGGCCCCCGTCGTTGAAGGCATTTGAAACCATTTTAATACATACTTTGTTTTTACTACCCTTGGCCCCCTGGTAACCTTCATGGCCAATACTACTCTCTCGACAGTTCTGCCTATTCAAAGAAGGATAACAGCATCGAGGATATTCATCTACCTTTATTTAAAACAATAAATGTTTTTCTATGGATATTTAGCTTAAACAACAGTTTGTGGAATGACAAGGTTATTTTAGAAGTCTTGCCGCTCCTTAACAGCTATCACGGTTACTAATATGGCATAGAGAGGCTTTTTTGTAAAATCAAGAAACACAATATTTACTTACTAATAGATAACAAGAGATTCTTAATGTATATTAAAATATTCCCTGCATGTATTATTAATCATAAGAAAATCAACACCAACGTTCTTCTTTTTACAATACCCTTTTAGTCACACAGTTCCCAACTCTGAAATACAAATCTCTTTATCGGAAAAAGGGTAACTGGTCAAAAAAACCCCCCTCACTACGGTGGCTACCGCGAACAGTGGAAATTTTAAGCATAACAGTAAAGTGTTCAAAAAAGTATCAAGTTAAAAGGTAAACATTTTTCCCCACATAAATAAAATGATAACCTTAATTTTTGGTCAGAAATTGATCACGTTGAAAAGTGGCCCATTTTGGGCCAAATGGTAAGGGGCAAACCTTACTTTTTGGACATAAATTGCTCACTTTGAAAAATGGCCATGTTTAGGCAAAATGGTAAGGGAATAACCTTATTTTTTGGTCAGAAATTGATAACTTGTAAAGTGGCCTTTTTTGGGAGAAATGGTAAGGGGTTAACCTTACTTTTAGGTCAGAAACTGATCACTTGTAAAGTGGCCATGTTTGGGCCAAATGTTAAGGGGTTAACCTTACTTTTTGGTCAGAAATTCATCACGTTGAAAAGCGGCCCCTTTTTGGAAAAATGGTAAGGCATTAACCTTACTTTTTGGTCAGAAACTGATCACTTGTAAAGTGGCCATTTTTGGCAAATTGGTAAGGGGTTAACCTTACCTTTTGGTCAGAAATTGATCACTTGTAAAGTGGCCATTTTTGGGCAAAATGGTAAGGGGTTAACCTTACTTTTTGGTCAGAAGTTCATCACTTGTAAAGTGGCCATTTTTGGGCAAAGTGGTAAGGGATTAACCTTACTTTTTGGTCAGAAATTGATCACTTGTAAAGTGGCCATTTTTGGGCAAAATGGTAAGGGGTTAACCTTACTTTTTGGTTAGAAATTCATCACTTGTAAAGTGGCCATATTTGAGCAAAATGGTAAGGGATTAACCTTACTTTTTGGTCAGAAATTCAACACTTGTAAAGTGGCCATTTTTGGGCAAAATGGTAAGCGATTAACCTTACTTTTTGGTCAGAAATTGATCACTTGTAAAGTGGCCATTTTTGGGCAAAATGGTAAGGGGTTAACCTTACTTTTTGGTCAGAAACTGATCACGTTGAAAAGTGGCCATTTTTGGGCAAAATGGTAAGGGGTTAACCTTACTTTGTGGTCAGAAGTTGATCACTTGTAAAGTGGCCATTTTTGGGCAAAATGGTAAGGGGTTAACCTTACTTTTTGGTCAAAAATTGATCACTTCGAGAAGTGACCATTTTTGGGCAAAATGGTAAGGGGTTAACCTTACTTTGTGGTCAGAAGTTGATCACTTGTAAAGTGGCCATTTTTGGGCAAAATGGTAAGGGGTTAACCTTACTTTTGGGTCAGAAATTGATCACCTGTAAAGTGGCCATTTTTGGGCAAAATGCAAAGGGGTTAACCTTACTTTTTGGTCAGAAATTGATCACTTGTAAAGTGGACATTTTTGGGCAAAATGGTAAGAGGTTAACCTTACTTTTTGGTCAGAAATTCATCACTTGTAAAGTGGCCATTTTTGGGCAAAGTGGTAAGGGATTAACCTTACTTTTTGGTCAGAAATTGATCACTTGTAAAGTGGCCATTTTTGGGCAAAATGGTAAGGGGTTAACCTTACTTTTTGGTCAGAAATTGATCACGTGTAAAGTGGCCATTTTTGGGCATAATGGTAAGGGGATAACCTTACTTTTAGGTCAGAAACTGATCACTTGTTAAGTGGCCATTTTTGGGCAAAATGGTAAGGGGTTAACCCTACTTTTTGGTCAGAAATTCATCACTTGTAAAGTGGCCATTTTTGGGCAAAATGGTAGGGGGTTAACCTTACTTTTTGGTCAAAAATTCATCACTTGTAAAGTGGCCATTTTTGGGCAAAATGGTAAGGGGTTAACCTTACTTTTTGGTCAGAAATTGATCACTTGTAAAGTGGCCATTTTTGGGCAAAATGGTAAGGGATTAACCTTACTTTTTGGTCAGAAATTGATCACTTGTAAAGTGGCCATTTTTGGGCAAAATGGTAAGGGGTTAACCTTACTTTTTGGTCAGAAATTCATCACTTGTAAAGTGGCCATTTTTGGGCAAAGTGGTAAGGGATTAACCTTACTTTTTGGTCAGAAATTGATCACTTGTAAAGTGGCCATTTTTGGGCAAAATGGTAAGGGGTTAACCTTACTTTTTGGTCAGAAATTGATCACTTGTAAAGTGGCCATTTTTGGGCATAATGGTAAGGGGATAACCTTACTTTTAGGTCAGAAACTGATCACTTGTAAAGTGGCCATTTTTGGGCATAATGGTAAGGGGTTAACCTTACTTTTTTGGTCAAAAATTGATCACTTCGAGAAGTGACCATTTTTGGGCAAAGTGGTAAGGGATTAACCTTACTTTTTGGTCAGAAATTGATCACTTGTAAAGTGGCCATTTTTGGGCATAATGGTAAGGGGTTAACCTTACTTTTTTGGTCAAAAATTGATCACTTCGAGAAGTGACCATTTTTGGGCAAAATGGTAAGGGGTTAACCTTACTTTTTGATCAGAAATTGATCACCTGTAAAGTGGCCATTTTTGGGCAAAATGGTAAGGGGTTAACCTTACTTTTTGGTCAGAAATTGATCACTTGTAAAGTGGCCATTTTTGGGCATAATGGTAAGGGGTTAACCTTACTTTTTTGGTCAAAAATTGATCACTTCGAGAAGTGACCATTTTTGGGCAAAATGGTAAGGGGTTAACCTTACTTTTTGATCAGAAATTGATCACCTGTAAAGTGGCCATTTTTGGGCAAAATGGTAAGGGGTTAACCTTACTTTTTGGTCAGAAATTGATCACTTGTAAAGTGCCCATTTTTGGGCAAAATGCTAAGAGGTTAACCTTACTTTTTGGTCAAAAATTCATCACTTGTAAAGTGGCCATTTTTGGGCGAAATGGTAAGGGGTTAACCTTACTTTTTGGTCAGTAATTCATCACTTATAAAGTGGCCATTTTTGGGCAAAATGGTAAGAGATTAACCTTACTTTTTGGTCAGAAATTCATCACTTGTAAAGTGGCCATTTTTGGGCAAAATGGTAAGGGGTTAACCTTACTTTTTGGTCAGAAATTGATCACGTTGAAAAGTGGCCATTTTTGGGCAAAATGGTAAGGGGTTAACCTTACTTTTTTGGTCAAAAATTAATCACTTCGAGAAGTGACCATTTTTGGGCAAAATGGTAAGGGGTTAACCTTACTTTTTGGTCAGAAACTGATCACTTGTAAAGTGGCCATTTTTGGGCAAATTGGTAAGGGGTTAACCTTACTTTTTGGTCATAAATTGATCACTTGTAAAGTGGCCATTTTTGGGCAAAATGGTAAGGGGTTAACCTTACTTTTTGGTCAGAAATTCATCACTTGTAAAGTGGCCATTTTTGGGCAAAGTGGTAAGGGATTAACCTTACTTTTTGGTCAGAAATTGATCACTTGTAAAGTGGCCATATTTGAGCAAAATGGTAAGGGATTAACCTTACTTTTTGGTCAGAAATTCAACACTTGTAAAGTGGCCATTTTTGGGCAAAATGGTAAGCGATTAACCTTACTTTTTGGTCAGAAATTGATCACTTGTAAAGTGGCCATTTTTGGGCAAAATGGTAAGGGGTTAACCTTACTTTTTGGTCAGAAACTGATCACGTTGAAAAGTGGCCATTTTTGGGCGAAATGATAAGGGGTTAACCTTACTTTTTGGTCAAAAATTGATCACTTGTAAAGTGGCCATTTTTGGGCAAAATGCTAAGAGGTTAACCTTACTTTTTGGTCAAAAATTGATCACTTGTAAAGTGGCCATTTTTGGGCGAAATGGTTAGGGGTTAACCTTACTTTTTGGTCAGAAATTCATCACTTATAAAGTGACCATTTTTGGGCAAAATGGTAAGAGATTAACCTTACTTTTTGGTCAGAAATTGATCACTTGTAAAGTGGCCATTTTTGGGCAAAATGGTAAGGGGTTAACCTTACTTTTTGGTCAGAAATTGATCACGTTGAAAAGTGGCCATTTTTGGGCAAAATGGTAAGGGGTTAACCTTACTTTTTTGGTCAAAAATTGATCACTTCGAGAAGTGACCATTTTTGGGCAAAATGGTAAGGGGTTAACCTTACTTTTTGGTCAGAAATTGATCACTTGTAAAGTGGCCATTTTTGGGCAAAATGGTAAGGGGTTAACCTTACTTTTTGGTCAGAAATTCATCACTTGTAAAGTGGCCATTTTTGGGCAAAGTGGTAAGGGATTAACCTTACTTTTTGGTCAGAAATTGATCACTTGTAAAGTGGCCATTTTTGGGCAAAATGGTAAGGGGTTAACCTTACTTTTTGGTCAGAAATTGATCACTTGTAAAGTGGCCATTTTTGGGCATAATGGTAAGGGGATAACTTTACTTTTAGGTCAGAAACTGATCACTTGTAAAGTGGCCATTTTTGGGCAAAGTGGTAAGGGGTTAACCTCACTTTTTGGTCAGAAATTCATCACTTGTAAAGTGGCCATTTTTGGGCATAATGGTAAGGGGATAACCTTACTTTTAGGTCAGAAACTGATCACTTGTAAAGTGGCCATTTTTGGGCAAAATGGTAAGGGGTTAACCTTACTTTTTGGTCAGAAATTGATCACGTTGAAAAGTGGCCATTTTTGGGCAAAATGGTAAGGGGTTAACCTTACTTTTTTGGTCAAAAATTGATCACTTCGAGAAGTGACCATTTTTGGGCAAAATGGTAAGGGGTTAACCTTACTTTTTGGTCAGAAATTGATCACTTGTAAAATGGCCATTTTTGGGCATAATGGTAAGGGGATAACCTTACTTTTAGGTCAGAAACTGATCACTTGTTAAGTGGCCATTTTTGGGCAAAATGGTAAGGGGTTAACCCTACTTTTTGGTCAGAAATTCATCACTTGTAAAGTGGCCATTTTTGGGCAAAATGGTAGGGGGTTAACCTTACTTTTTGGTCAAAAATTGATCACTTGTAAAGTGGCCATTTTTGGGCAAAATGGTAAGGGGTTAACCTTAATTTTTGGTCAGAAATTCATCACTTGTAAAGTGGCCATTTTTGGGCAAAATGGTAAGGGATTAACCTTACTTTTTGGTCAGAAATTGATCACTTGTAAAGTGGCCATTTTTGGGCAAAATGGTAAGGGGTTAACCTTACTTTTTGGTCAGAAATTCATCACTTGTAAAGTGGCCATTTTTGGGCAAAGTGGTAAGGGATTAACCTTACTTTTTGGTCAGAAATTGATCACTTGTAAAGTGGCCATTTTTGGGCAAAATGGTAAGGGGTTAACCTTACTTTTTGGTCAGAAATTGATCACTTGTAAAGTGGCCATTTTTGGGCATAATGGTAAGGGGATAACTTTACTTTTAGGTCAGAAACTGATCACTTGTAAAGTGGCCATTTTTGGGCAAAGTGGTAAGGGATTAACCTCACTTTTTGGTCAGAAATTCATCACTTGTAAAGTGGCCATTTTTGGGCAAAATGGTAAGGGGTTAACCTTACTTTTTGGTCAGAAATTGATCACATTGAAAAGTGGCCATTTTTGGGCGAAATGGTAAGCGATTAACCTTAATTTTTGGTCAGAAAATGATCACTTGTAAAGTGGCCATATTTGGGCAAAATGGTAAGGGGTTAGCCTTACTTTTTGGTCAGAAACTGATCACTTGTAAAGTGGCCATTTTTGGGCAAATTGGTAAGGGGTTAACCTTACTTTTTGGTCAGAAATTGATCACTTGTAAAGTGGCCATTTTTGGGCATAATGGTAAGGGGATAACTTTACTTTTAGGTCAGAAACTGATCACTTGTGGCCATTGTTGGGCAAAATGGTAAGGGGTTAACCTTACTTTTTGGTCAGAAATTGATCACTTCGAAAATGGCCCATTTTGGGCAAAATGGTAAGGGGTTAACCTTACTTTTTGGTCAGAAATTGATCACTTGTAAAGTGGCCGTTGTTGGGCAACATGGTATGGGGTTAACCTTACTTTTTGGTCGAAAATCTCAACGTCGGAAAGTGGCTTGTTTTGGAAAATTGTTAGGGGTTAGCCAAATGGGAAGAGGTCGGGTGATTATTCGAGAATGCTTTGAAGAAAGAGATGGTAGGTGAATACTAGAGGGAAATTTAATTAAGTTCTTGGTTTGAATATTCTGTTAATGGAGCTTTTTTCAAATTGTACAAAAGGTAGCAAATCTTAGTTATATAAGTAAGTTCATATGAGAACCGTTTGTTAATACTGTAAGAGATCTGCAGTAATGACGGATAAGTTTTTTGTAATGCAGGTTTCAGTCAGTGATTTAAGACAGTCAATATTCATTCAAGGAAATAACGTTTAGAAGTGTTTATCAAAGATGAAATATAATTATGAGGTTTATATAATAGTTTACAGCTATATCACTGCATTTTTGACATTTCAAGTTTCGTTGTCATAATCTCCTAAAAGAAAAAAATCAAAAGAATTAACGGAATAGTGATTTCATAATAAACAAAAAATGAGGAATGTGAAGGTTGTTTCTAATAAGAAGTTTAAACAATTTGATCTAAAATTTAAAAATATGTATAAGAAGTGGCTCATGTTCATTGTCATTCTAGCTACTGACAGCTTCTCTATGTGGCCTTTCTTTTCAAAAAACAAAATTCAATTCATATGTTATTCTTTCATCGAATTGAACAATATTGTCTACATCCTTCCATATTAAATTTGCATCTTTTGCTACTTGGTTTTGCAAGTGGTTGTATGAAATGCCATTTAAAATTAAATAAGAAAAACTTTGATCCAATGAGAATGATTGTAAATCATATGAATTTCATGATTAGGGATAATTATTACCTCATCTGAATCTAAACTTGGCAATATCCTGCAAAAGTAAATGTTGTCATTTAGAATAAAAAACAACGGATCCATTTGATTGAAAGAAAGAAGTTTATCATGAAGGAAGAAGTTATACACAAACCCTGTTTTGCAAATTAAATTAATGCAACAAGCGATTAAAAAGCTAATTAAATCCTTAATTGATCATATATAAAAGACAAAAGATAGCAATATTGCAAGTAATTGCTACAGAAAATAGCACTGTTTAAAAGAAAATTTAGATGAACATCCACTTCAGCAGAAGAAGAAAAAAGGTGTAACGGTGAATTTAAGAGAAAAGGCAATGCGATCGAAATAAATGATGCATCATTGCAAAAAAACAAAATCTTACGTTGAGGGAATCGATGGAATGTTCTCTTCGACCCATTTAAGATCATCATCCTACCAAAATATGAAAGTATCATGGGTAAATAATGAAGGGCAAAAATGAATAAAAAAGAGAATGACTTGATATGCACAAATTTAAATCGACTTGAATTACAGGTCAATTTAAACGAATCAAAACTTCAAAACCATCGATATAAAAATAGTTAAACAGAATGAAAAATTTACGCTAGTTCTGCTTTTTAAATTTCCATTTCCTTCTTTCCTCATACTGCGCATTTTCATGCCATCTGAAAAGAAACAATAAGTAAAAAGAAGGAGATTTTTTATAATGAAAAACACTTAAAAAAAAGTACAGCAATTAATGATTGTAACATAATTCTTGAATAGCATTTCATAGACAAAATGAACGTTAAAAATAAAAATATCAAAAGTGATGAAAGAAAATAATATGGAAGTATAAAGAAGGGTCAATTAACAAAGATTTATAAAAACTGGATAACAAAAAAAGTAAAAAATGTGACAAATAAAAAATAAAGCGAATTAATTACCAAATGCTTCAGAAATATTTGCATCATCTTCATCATCACTGAAATCTACTAATGGAGTGAATGCATATCTAAAATAAAAATGAATCATTCAATAAGAAACTTTTATATCATCAAGACGCAGATAAATTTATTATTCATTAACTGACTTTGATTCTGTTAGACAGTTAATGTTAGCATTAAATTAAAAAATAAATTATGACGCAAATTAAGACAACATGGCATGAATCAAAAATATTATTTTGTTTGAATGCAGAAAACCAAAAATAAATACAAATATGAGGCGTAAAAGAGAAAAAGCAGGAAAACTATTAGTATTGATTAAAACAGCAAGTTGTTACAAAATGATACCTTTGATTATTATTAGTAGGCCTCCATAAAATCATTATAACCAAAAGAACAAGCGAAAATAAGAATGGCCAAAAACCATCATCAAGCCAAACTTCAGCCCAATCCTACAATTTGGGGATAACAATTTAATTGTAAAACAAAACTGACAACTAAAATAATTCAGTTGTAAAAGAAAAGGCTAAAAAATGAAAAGACAATTCAGCAAAACGTCTTAAAAGTACGTTGCTTACAATGAAAATTACCAAATTATTAGCATTTGATAATATTATCAAAATTTCACAAAGCAGTCTTTGCCATAGTATGATTCATGAATGGACAAAGTTCAGTATCAAAAACAGCTAACAAATAGATGCAGTTCCTTTAACTTCCCATCTCAGCAATCTCTTTGAGAACTAGATTTAACATTCATGAATAAAGGAATGTGAAATTGTCATGCATTATATTATCAACAAACATTTAGTTGGCAGATTAGAAATTTCAATTGGGAAACCATTTACAGGTAAGAAACCAAAACATACTTGAAAAGGCACAATAAATAAACAATATATCAAACGCTTTCTTACGGTGCAATCAGCGAATGAATGAGATTTAATTGACCATGCCATGTATATTATTGATGCTAAAGTCATAAAAAATATGAAAATTAAAATAAATATTGCAACATTCTAGAATTAAGCAGCATGTGTGCTTTCCAAAACAATCGTTTTACTATTTTTAACAAAAGCTGGTTGAATATTTTATTATATCCAGGGACGTTAAATCGAAGGGAAGGAACTACAAAGCAGTTAAGAATGAAATGATTAAATTATTTCTTATAATAGTTTAACAGGTAATATAAGAAAACATTTCACTTACCAACCACAGCAAATATAAGCGTGTTTGTGAAATGTCGATACAGTGATAACTTCACTAGATTTTTTCTAATACGCAATGTTCTTGTTGTTTGAACCAGAGCAGTGAATACGTGAAAATCAGTTAAGAATATATAATTTATGATAAAATGGAAAAACAATTTATTGCATGTTTGAGTTAAACAAAAGGTTTGTGGACATGATAAGAAACATCAGTAAACGTGAAAACAGTAAAATTAAAAATGGAGATGAAAGGATATCCACCAACACAAAACTGAATCCAAAACAACAAGCGGAATAGCAGCAATCATTTGTTGCCTTGATGGGGCAGCTTTTGGCTGAAAAAGAGTTCATAAATCCTGAATTTAGCATTACGCCAAATTTCAACTAAGTAGAAATATAACAGAACTTAAAGATGTTTGTAAAATAAATGTTTAAAAATGGTACCCACAAATTCAAAGATGAATCAAGATTGAAACCAAATATGAATCAAACAATAAACACAATAGCAAAATAATAATAGTTGTTTCATAAATGTTTATACTTACACTGAAGGCCCTGAAACAGCCTTCAATCGAGGCTAAGATAAAGAACAACAAACCACAAGCAAGTATCTTTGGTAGAGCTGAACCAAGACGAGGCCTGTAATTAATATGAAAGATTAATGTTGAGATAATTCAATAATTAGAATCAATCTTTAGAATCAGCAGTCATGTCCCTTGCGTAGTAATGATTGGCTGGATTGGTCCTTTGTTAATTCATTTCGCTTTTTATTTCAATTCTATCTCTACCTCACAAATTGTTCATTATATTCTCAAATGCCACCATTTCTTAAATAACAGTCAGGTTTTGATGGTGTTTATTCCATTTTAAAGCAGGTGACTGAATTTACTCATGCCCTTACATGATTCTTTTCACTCTCTCTTGTAATTTCTTTTCATTTTGGGCATATTTCTACTAAGTTGGACTTCTCAATTTCTTCTTCCACTCTTTCTTTCATGTAAACCTGGGTCTTCATCTTTTCTTCGAGGATTAACTTTTCTTAAAACATCATCCTCTTGCCTCTCCAGGATATGTTTACTAGCTGATCAACTATTTTCTTTCATATATAAACATTAATAAACACTACATGAATCAATGTGTATTAATTAAAAATCATACTTACTTGACGATACCAAATCCCATGCTGACAATGATAACCAGAATTCTGGCTAATGTGCGTTTCAGACAAGAAATCAATTCAGCAAATACAACCAGACCATTTGCTATCAACAACAAGATGATAATGACATCTTCAGTAAAAGCAACTTAATATTTGATCAACTTGCGATTTGTGATCAAAATTGCTAACAATTGTCAGAGATGCATCAAAAATTCAAAACTACAAAGATGCAGAGATTTTATTGAATAAAGAAATGCAGTAATCTAGTAAAATTAAAAAAACACAATTGAAACTTACATTCTTCACCAGATGAATTCACATTTTGATATTCAGAATAAAACAGTGCCTTTTCGAGCATTCCTAGAAAGACAAGAAATACCATGGTTTATGAATCATAAATGTAGTGTGATGAAGAAAGTTGAAATTAAAAAACTCACTAATGATAAGATATGTAGGGAGATATCTGGAGTGATACTTTTGATTTATTTGAAAAATTTATTTTCTGATGTGTAAGATTATACTAGGTACATTCAAGTTAATCTAGATGAAAAAAATTTAAAATTAAGGGCATGAAACGCAAACTTACCTAACGCAACAACTGCTCCAATCCAAAACTAAAAAACAAAAAAATTGTAAAAAAGTTGATTACATGATAAGCAGCTTTTAATTTTTATGAGAAATGAACAAAAGACAAAATGTTCACCTGAATTCTGAGAAGCTCTCTCCAATTCCAGCATGATGCAGCAAACCATCCAATTGCATAAACAAGATACACCAAAGACATCACTCCAAAAAACTTGGAAAAAACAGCATTTAATTTAGTATTTCAAAAAACCTCATATGCACATACAATTTTTATTTCATAGTGCAGGTTTGATGTTTGGCAGCCACTTTTGGGCTGATCTGGACCACATTCAATCTTTGATTCAGAGGATTAAGAAATTATCGTCCATCTAGATAGATAATTTGACATTTAAAGGGAAGCAGAAATGATTTCAATAAAAGAAAAAAAAACTTATCGACAGAAATGCTACTACATTTATTCAAATAAACTTACTGGAAGCAAAGGCCATTCAGTGGCTGATAAGTAACCACGCTTGCTTTTCATATCAACCTGAACTAAAAAAAATCAGTTGTCAATAATATTTTCAAAGGAATGACAAGATACAAATACATTGGGTATGATACAAATTTGAGAAGTGAATAGGGGGGGGGGGGCTTGATTCTGGATACTGAATTTATGCATTAAAATTGACAATTCTAAACAAAGAGAAAAAAAATCAGAAATAATAAAGCAAAAACACTTTCTTACTTTCAAGTTCAAATTCCTTGTCATCTTCTCCAGTTGCATGGATTATGAGAAGATAAGCACCAGTCCAAGGGGTTCTCAATGGAACTGCTTTCTAAAAAGTTATTAATATATAAAATTACATACTTTTGCACGTGATACATCCAATACCACTTTTAATGTTTAATAACCAAATCAAAATATGTTCTTTAAACAACTTTTTACCTTTGCTGCATTCTTATTAGATGATGTGGTTGGTGTAACTACAAAGAAAACATTCAGTACATTACTTAAACAAATAACACTTTTTTCAATTGATTTTTTTCAGAAACTTAAAAGCAAGGATTATGAAAATCAATCAATTTTTTACATCATCAGCAATTGGTTAATAATATTAAATAAAAACAAAATTTGCCAATTCTTTTCTTTGAAGATTAAAAATTTGCATATTTCCACCCATATTTAGTATCATAAAAATGATCATTTGCTTTAATAGAATATTTTAGGACTTACTTTCTTTTGTAGGTTTTGAATCCTGGAAATTGATCGTAAAATTTTATTAGTTCAACAGATGATCTCAATTAAAAAAAACCACAAAATCATACACCAACCTCTTATTTTATATTCTTATTTCATATTTTTATTCAAATTTTTAATGGGAGATTTTAACTCTTTGACAAGCTTTAAAATTAAATTCATGCAGGAAATAATTTGCTAAATTTTCTGAAAGCTAACTTAAAAGTGCCAGTTGTATCTTTATTAATCTTTTTTTAAGATTTAAAGATGGGGGGGAAATGATGTAAACACCAAATTCTGAATGAATTTTACGTACAACGGGTGATCTTCTTTGTTTCTTGCTTTGATGTTCTGTGGCATTATCTATTGGAAATGTGGAGTTTAAATGTGTTGCATTCCCTTGCCTCTGAATAAAAATATGAGAAAAATGGATTAAGACAATGTATTTTGAACCAAATCAATGAAACTTAAACAATCTTCTAAGTTAACATATAAAATCCATATGATGATGAAATCTGAAGCCTTTTGGTTTCTGGCAGAGAAGCCAATTTTCTTTCCTTAGTAAATTTTGTAAAAATTCATAAAGTATTTTACCTTTTTTTGATTTAGAACATTGTTTGAAATGATATTTCCATTCCATTTCTGTGAAAAAAGACGAAGAAATTAGAAACTGTCTAGATTAACTGAACAAATACATAACTTCTTGTTATTTGTAATTCTTCTTCTGCCCTTTTCATGGAAGTGAGTAAGTTAGAAAATTGAACATATTTTTAGACTGAGGAAAGTAAGACAATAATAAACTTACAGCAATATCTGTGATATCTTTCTTCACAATTTGATTACAAAGCACTGTCCCTGATTGTCCTTCAATTTCGCCCTCAGTTGGAAAATAAAATACTGTGGTGGAAGCCTAAAGTTCCGAAGAGAAAAAATGAAATTTAAAAGATTTCCAATCGTCACTCTGATGATTACTAATATTCTGAAGAGTGTCAAATTGAAAAAAAGTAATTTCATTTTGTTATGCTTTTCGTTCTTGTAAAATAATTTCATACTAACCTTATTAAAGTTCATGAATTTTTCCACACACGGGCTGTATTTTAACTTCCATGAAATTTTTATTTGTGTTGATTTTTCTTTTGAACTACATGATACTGAAATAGGAATTTAGATATATTCAAGACTTTGAAGGATCAATTTTAACAGTTGTACGAAAATCAAAACACAGTTGCTCTTAAAGTCTGTAGAGATTTTTAAGTAAGCAATGTAAAGAAATGTAGCAAAGCATCTTCCCTGTATTTACAGGTGTAATATCACTTCATTCTTTTTGTCCAGTATATAAACCTTACCAAGCAGGCTTTCATATTTTTATTTTGTCTCAGTCATAATGTATTGCAACCATTTTCAATGTAAATTGCTTTAGTTCACCAGCACACAGTGAGCAATGACTCTTTCCAACAAAGCAAAAATTCGAACATCGCAACCAGGAAAGAGTATTCATTAAGTGCTTATCATTTATTGCCTATATCTATCTATTTTACAGAGCATAAATTCAAACTTTGTACAAAGAATTTCAAACGTACCTCCAATTATTGCTAAAGAACTGTCTTTGAATGCAACCTTTTTAAACATGCCAAATCCATTATTCTACAAAAGAAAAATTATCACCATGTCTTGCATTTCTCTTTTATCATAATTAATTAGGATAAAATATATGTAGTTGTAAAAAGGGACATCCATAGCAGGAGAAATTAGGGGTAACTGTCTCTCCTTCCTTAAGAAAGCTAAAATTTCTCATTTCGTCATTATTCTACCCTTGTTTTATTCCATTGCCTAGAGAGTTGCCCCCTTTTAACTTACTTCACAATTTTCTGCAGCAATCATTTGTGGCATGTCAGTTATGGTGGGTATTGAGGTAATATGCTAATGAGTGTTGAAACAAAGCAGAAAATCTTTGGCAATTTCACACAAGGGTAAAAAGTTCATTGCTCCCAGCCCCATGCTTGTCCAAAGTGTGTTCCATGTACTATTTGTCAGATATCTCCAGCTTGGACCTCTTCAAAGCTATAGGTCACATGCTTCTGCATTTCTCTTGACGTAACATTCGACGTAGACCAGGGGACCATTGATGAATGCACACCTTTTTCATGTTTTCTTTTGTGTCGTTCATTCGCGCAGTGTTTTAAATGCCTTTCCTTGGGAGCATCAAACGTATTTTACAGCCCAAAGTATACAGTATTATGATTTACACGTGTCAAGCTTTCTAATTTATTACGCTATTGATAAAGAAGTCAACTGGACAAAACAAAATAGAGTGGACTGTACCACGTAGCAACTAATTGAACAGGACGGAGGCTAGGTTTAAACATTCTATGAATAACGCTGGGCCAGTAGGCCAAGCTATAACCGATCGGGTTGTTCTTGTAACATTTTATTTATCAATTTCAGCAACACGTGAAAAACCCTCCGTTTCCTCCCCTTTCGCTTTCTTTTATGAAAAGCTTCGTTTTTGCAGAATTTTCGTCCTAGGCCCATCCATTTTAACTACGAATATCGGTAACATATAAATAATTAAGCAAATATACTTACATTTGAAACTGTGAACTTCTTTTTGCCTGGTTCGGGTAAAGAAACAACAAAATCAAAAAAGAATAAAACAATAAATCGAAAAAAACAATGTTTCTTCATGTTTGCCGTTCTCAGCAGCTTACAATAAGTGACGCCATTTTGCAAATTGCTGCAACGAAATGAGCATGCGCAAAGTTCTGATCGTTTTGTGATGATTTCGAATCAACTCAATCACCTTATCATCTTCATTAAAATACTGTTTTTCACTGAAATAAAATCAAACTGAAATGATAGAACAATCAACTAATAGAATACCTGGTCAAATATTTCAGCATACTCAAGATCATGCCCATATATTACTGAAGCAAATATGGCCACGCCCCCTAACCATTGGGGCCAAATTTGGGTTGAAATTCAAAAGGAAAACAATCAAATTGATTGCAATGCAGCAGCCCTTCCACTGGCGTTTATAATTCAGGTGAAGATTTGCATGTAAAAGATAATTGCTGCAAAAAAGATTGAAATCCGAAACAAAACCCATCATTTATATTAATTTTGTCCCGATCATCTTTCAATCTGTCCCATCAGTAACTTGATTACAAACCCTTCCAATATCAAGACTTGCAAACGGTCTTATCTTGCGTTTCTATGATAACAAACAAACAAATACATTCTTTTGATATTTGATTGATTAATTTAAGAATGAAATGAAAAAGATTCAAACAATTTATGCCATCAGCGATTTATATAACATATGAACATAATATATAAATTTTAGCACATTAGTTTTTGTTACTTCTTAATGTTAATTCTACATTTACACTCAAGAAAAACTTACATGAAATAAAATACAAATTCAATACTAAAAGCAAAAGATTGCCATAATTTCAGTTAATAAATTATCTATAAATCAGTTAGAATACCCTAAACCATGTTTTTTAGGCCTTCTTTGTGCTGATATTGGTTTTACCATTCCATTTCCATCTCTACCAAGACCAGTTCCTGGAATCCAACCCATTGATCGAAGCATTTGATTGCCAACATTGCTTTCAGGAATCGGTGTTGCATTTTCAGTTGTAAATCCTTCAAATAGATGTAAGGAAACTGCTTGCATTAAACAATGTGCATAAATCAACCAATCCAAAAACATCAATTATTATTTCATCACGGATAATTGATACTTGAAAGTTTAAATGAAACGGGATCACAAATTGATGCATTGTCAAAGTTAATGAAAAATCAATGTTTGCACAGATGAAAAAGTACGAGTTCTTTTTGTTTAATGATACCACAGACCTTATGCGTAACTAGCAAAATACTAAAAAATAAGCCCTTTATTTGGCAAAAATGTTGTTTATCTTCTTGTTAGGTACAGATAAGTGATATAAATCTTTAGATTCGTATAATAATCTACAATGATATTTAATAATTCAACGAAGATGTAGTTAGAACAGGCAGCAAATCACCATTTTCCTTGCGCATTATTATTGCAGTTCGTTGCTTGTTTCCATTTGCCTTATGATCATTTCACATTCGATGTTAAATATAGCAAGGAATGTCGGACACTTTTCGCTACGTTAAACTATATTTCAGCTCTTCATGATATTAAAATTTTGCAGTACGACACAGTAATTAAATTACGAATAAACCTTCTGGTGTGGTTGTTTTTCTTCTCTTTGAAGCATATCGTTGTGAAGGTGCACTCAGTGTTCTTCTGCTTGTGAAACAAAATTAACCATTATCAAACACGTAAAATGTACTCGCAATTTAGTTCGCATTGTATCGTTCTTTTATGCCTATATTTTACATAAACTTGGATAAAAAGGCAAAACAAATCCCAGAGGACATTTACTACAATGAAAAAGAACAACGGTTGCAAGGGAACCAGAGCATAACAAAAATTAACATGTCAAGATAATTTTTATTGATAACATATCGCTTCAATATGGCACTATAACAAAAACATTTTTCATTGTACGTCATTTAACAAGATACGAATCGAATGAAATTGGAAAAAATTGGATTTATTTCTTAAACCTTTTTGTATTTATGGCTAACATTGATAATCATTGACATTGAGAAATGACTCACGTCTTGCGTGTTTCCCTTCGTAAAAATCTTTTTAGTAGCCTTCGATCTGGTTCCCTTGTATCTCTGAAATTATATAGCATTTTCAAATATTCATTTTCAAGATTGTGAGTTGATTATAATATACAGATTTATATACTTTTATACATCATAAGTAGCATATAAAAGTACTGTTACCAACAAGGGTCTAGATGTTTGTCATTTTATTGACAAGACAGAGGCCTAATAATTGAGCACTCGTGTATTAGTACCAAAATAGCAGATATGATTGACATGAGAAAACTGATGGACCATCTCTACAGAATGACAAAGATTGATTTAAAATGAACATAAATGAAAAATTAACCTTGTTTTTGTTAAATAAACCTTTTTTCTGGTACTTCCATCTTCAAGGCGACATTTTAGGTGGTACAGACTTCCTAATTCAAGAATCTGAGATAAAACAAAACAATGAGAGATAATTTGATGTGAAAATCAACCAATCAAAGAAAAATTAAACAATGATGTGTTCATAAGAAACTTTTTAACCCATCACTTCATTCCATCATTTATTTCACAAAAGCTAGCTATTCTCAGACTCCCGAGGGCTGAAATTTCATAAAAAATCAATTACTTGGAAAGCTGTAAAAAAGATTCAAATATTTTTTCATTCTTTCTGCTTAAAAAGCATTCTTTATATGGGCAAAAAGATTAAAGGATAGAAGAGTTCCAAGTTGAATGAATAACTTGCTGTAAAAGTATTCAAAACATTTCCTTCTTACCTGATCTTGTTCCATTTCACATGATGCATGAAGACAAAGTCTAAAAAATAGATCATTGGCATTAATATTTTCATCAAACACATAAATTCATTAATAATTAACCTAATTTTAATACCAATCAAATTCATAAAAAACTAATAAATTCATTATTAATGGACTCAGCTGTAAACTACATAACTTTAGCAAGGTTTACACTTGTATTTGATTGAATGATGATGATATGACGCTTCAAAAAAATCAATCAAATTCAGATAAACTAATAAATTCATTATTAATGGACTTAACAACTAATTTTCTCATATTTTTGGAAAAGTTTTCTTTTCCAATTCAAAAGTCCATTTAACCAGTAACCATTTTTATTGCTCATGAAGTTAAACTTTTATTTCCTAAAATCATTCATCTCTCTCATTGTCTCAATGGTACATTTTTTTCTGTCCCAGGTAGAATCATCCTGTCCAAATTAATTTATCATTTCATGATGGGCATGGATCTCTTTTCAAAAATTTGTTGAAAATATAACCCAGTCTTTCAGTTGATATTTCTAAAAATTCAAGACGAACACAAACTTCACAAAAACAACAATTCTTTGACAATTAGAAACTGACTTACTCATGCTCATCTTCATGCTGGAGAAAAGCTCTTGTTCTTTTATTTGCATAAGTAATGTAGCTGCCATTTCCGCTAACCTGTCAATAAAAACTTTTATCAAGTCTGTGAAAATTCTTCAATTTTGATTAATACACAATACTATATTTCTTTTTGATGATGATTCCAATAAAACAAACATAATTACAATAACTGTTAGCTACTTTAATGACAATATTTTAGAAAAGAAAAAATAGATTTTATTACACTAGGTTTCTAATGCAGATTAGATCCAAACCAATGGTACAGATTTTTATCCAAACTACTCCATCAATATGATCTTTCATTACCTTTTGGGCAACTTTTTTGTATTTAACAACTCCTTTCTGCAACTCTTTAAAACAATCAAATCAATTAATCACAATTTAGCTCATGAATGATGCATGCATATATAAGTTTAGAATAATGAGGATCAAATTGGTTGGAATGCCTTTGATGAAATTGTTGGAATATCTTTGCGAGAACAAGCTACAATAGGTGACAAGTTTATCAACCACAACAACAACAACAATCCCTCTAATCTTGGAACATATGAATTCAATCTGGAAGCATGCCATGTCAATTCAAATGACTGAATTATCATATTCACCAAAGTTTTTCTTATCCCTAAACATTTCTTAAATTACCAATAAAATTAAAAATTACCTCTCTTGGATTCATCTGACAACAGTTTGAAAGACTGCGACAAAACAATTTGAAAGTCTTCAGTTTCTTTATCATCATACATTTTTTCATCTTCCCAGAATGGAATTACTGATGGGATATTTGTTTCAATGCAGCTCTCTTCTCCTTCATCATCAGCTTCATTTGATCCTGAACTGGAATTTTCACTGTCTCCTTCATCAGTTTCTTCTTCTGATGTCACATCACTGCCTTCCATCATTTCATCATCATCATCATCTTCAAATTCATCATCATCACAATTTTCAACTACCCTTTTGTAACTATTAAACTGAACATTGTCACATTGAATATGTTCATCATTTTCTTGTTCTCTCCTTTGTTTCTTTTCTTTTTCCTTAATTTGCCCTTTCTTTGAAGGGACAGATAATTTATCTAACTTTTCAAGAGCTTTGAATTTCTTGTTTATCTTTTTTATTTTCCTTTTTCTCCTTGCATTGAAATTCATTATATTTTCACTATATGAATCACTTTCTCCAAAATCAAGTGGACTCCAGGGGACACCTTTTGGAAGTGTCAAGCATTTTCTCACTGGCACAAATTCTTCATCAGAATCTGTTACGTTCGTCTTTGAAGTGATATTTTCACAATAATCTCTTGCAACTTCTTCATCACTTGAATCAACGAAGGAACTTTCGGAGCCTGTTTCAAGTTCTGGATGCGATTCTAACCTTCGTTTTCTTCCTCGTCTTCGTTTTGATTTGCTCTTATTCCTCATTTGCAACAGATCAAGGCCTATACCCGGTGGCCTACTTTGGTCTCCTCCAACTTCGGATGTTGAGTTCGAATCAGATTGACTTTCTTCAAGCCTCGATGAAAGTGATTTTATTTCCTTCAACAAATCTTCCATCAACATTGTCATTTCTGCAATATTTATTCAACTTCAAATGTTGTTTTCGACGCATTTTAATTTCAGCTGCTGTATTGTGGTTATCTTTCTTAATGAGTTTAATCAGTTTAGAGCAACCACAACAACTGCAAAAATCTTTCAAGCGAGACCAACGGTTAATACCAGTCACTAATGAATGAATGAATCATTGAACGAATAAATGAACGAATAAATGAACTAATGAGGTAATTGATTGGTGGTTGAATCTATGGAATACAAATTCGAATGATAAATGAAATAATGAGCAAAGAATAATTGGCAAGTTGCGTGTGTCACTGACTGAATGATAGAATCGCAACGAACGATCGAAAGGATAAGTGAAAGAATGGATAAAAATTGAAACCATCTACAAGAAATTAGAATATGAATCGTTTGCTAGACCACTGCAGATAAATGTTAACAAATGAGAATCGTATTTATCCAAATTCAGTCGATATCAATTAAATTTGCTTTACAAATATTTCCATTTCAATTCGCTCTAAATGTGAGGGGAGTTCTCCTCTATTATTTCGTTCTTTTTCTCTGCTTGATTGAAATTCATTGTTTTTATTGCAGCACAATGAGCAAGAAATGATGAATCCTTTTCTACAATGAGAAATGTTCAATATTAATATCAAATCAGCTAATAAACATTTCGAATTTCTAAAATTAAGCAAATTAGAGAGTTTCTTCATTGTGGAGAATGCTATTGCCAACAACAGCAGAAGAATCAAATGCTTCTTAATGACATAACAACCTTACCAGTAAGCATGTTGGTTAGTTGAAGCCATTCTTCTAGCCATTGCTGCATGACAGGAATATCGAAAGAATATTTATCCAGACCACGAGCATGGCAAGCCTAGAATACAAGAAAATACAACATCTTATAAACAACATTAGATCAAACTCATTCATTTAAATTCAGGAATCCAATATTTTCAGGTTAAGAACCTTTCTTTCGCATTGTAAAATGACCTTCCCTTCAATGTAAAATCACAGCTCTTGTGCATTACTTTATTCGCATTTTGAGAAATATTTTCGTTTATCATTTAGCCACTGTTAAACAGATGGAAAGTGATAGTTTTGCATTCCGTAGAATCTCATTTTGAATATTTATCGTGTGAATAACGCAAATATTTTTAAAAAAATGCAATATTTGCAAATTCTCTCACCTGCCGAATGCACAAATCTGATAAAATGCCCAGTCCGTCTCTTCTAATTGCCGCATCATCTTCAATAATCTGTTTAATTCTGTATGATAAAAATTCACGTAATACCCGCGATGGTACATACCATTTTACTGGCAGCAACCATGTTTTGCATAATTTCACCTGAAATCAAAAGAGAGAATAAAATAAGACATCTTTCATATTTTGATAACTTTTCCGCTATTTCTTATAGTTCTCTAAAATTTTCGAATTCCACCCGTGGCTTTTAATTTTTATAAAATTTCTCATATGCGAATGGAAATATCTCCAAGGATTGGTTGCACTTTCTAGTATTTTCAACATGTTTTCAAGTATTTTAGACTTAAATGTATTTTTAATTTTAATTCATAACAACAATAGCAACAAGAAAGGATAAAATACCAAATGAAATCGAGGCATTTTCTTGATTGTCATTAATTCATCATTGAAGACATCTCTTTGCTTCAAAATCTCTTCATTTTCAATATGATTACCATCTATTGCCTAAGAAGAAACTCTACTTTTATAAAATTTAGCAAAATTATCCATCAAAAGGTAATTTTCTTGTAAAATGTTTCAAAAATAGTCAAGATCCCCTGATGAACGTGCTCCAACAAATAAACAACATAGATAATAATTAAACATCTAAGTGCCCAGGCATACCCTGCCCCGGCAAATTCCCTGGTGAAAAAAAACCAAAAATCCTGCCCCAGACAAGGCAAGAATCTCCTTGGTGCAAAATCATTCTCCCCGGGATAAATCACGTTACTGTAAATTCCTCGGTCAAAACATTCTGCAAACCCTAGTGTGAAAAAGCAAAAGGTCTCATGAAATTATACTGTCCTCCACAGAAATTAAGGTATCCCCAATCACAGTGTTGACCAAAATTTTCCCCACAAAACTATCATCAGGTCCCCCGCAAAAATCTGACCTCTCATCGGGGCACTAGATGGGGGTGTCAAAAAGGTAATAAGATTTTATCAAAATGGAGAAGGAAATGCAAAAATACGAAAATAGGATAGAAATATTCAAATAGAGCAAAATATTTTTTTGCTGAGGTAGTGAAAGTTTTCTGCTAAACACAACATCAGATTGAATACATACAAAAATTAAAATCTTTCAAATATCTCTTTTTAAATAATACTTTAATTACCTTAATGCATAATTGAAACAAATCTTGATTTTCTAACTCTCTGCTTGACCATCCAACTTCCTGCACTAGTGGTCTGTAATACTGACTCCTTCTTGTATGATCCTCAAATGCGAATTTCTTGCTTTGTTCGATATCCCAGAACTGATGCGAAAGTAATCTTTTTGGAAACAAGTATCTAATAAAGAAAGTTAGGCTTCAAGAAACTGGCAATATGATTTTAAGAGCATCACTATCTAATGCCTAAAAAATATTCATTCTACAGATTACATTTTTCTTTTCATTAAATACCATCTTTTTCTTTCCATATTTGATTGCTTTCGCCTACTGCTCAGGGGATCTTTAACCTGTCTTGTCCAGCACTACAAGGATTATCCGGCTTGAAGCATGTTATCTGTTCATCTTGATTACAATCATTGGCAACCAAAATGCCACATGCATAAAACGAATTTCAAAAAACTTTGACTGAAATTCGTTCATGGCTTTCCAAATTCCATCGCATGATTTCACTTTTTGTTCGAAGGTGGGGGCTATTTTGAGGCGGCCATTTTAAGAAATTATGGGAAATAGATATATAAATTTATATCCGGTTTGGCACAGTGGATTAGTTGTGTGACTCGGAATGTGGTGAGCGCAGGTTCCCATGCTGAGACTTAAAATTTACAATTGGGCAGCACCCTTATGGTTTGTATTTATACTCCATGTCAGCCATTGCCTAATTTTTTTAACATTGAAATTTATATATATATATATATATATACATTATCTATAACTAATACCTAAACTGTTCATAGCTGTTAATAAAGAACCAATATAAAGATACATACCCAATGACAGGTGCAAAATAACCAATAAATGGAATACAGAATAACAAAGCAACTGGCAATGACTTAATTATATCTTTTTGAGTCTAAAATAAAGCAAGATGGTTTAATTAGTAAAAAATCATGCTTTTTCATCAAAGTTATAAAGCATTATTTGGTCCAATAAATGTCATTTGCATCCTTTGACTTCCCAAATGCATCTTGGGTAGCAGGAGCACATGCATATTGTTATCATTTTCAGTCTCTCAATTTCATTGACCAAAATGAAAGGAAGTTTTAAAAGAGACAGAAAAAAACTTAGAGCCCTTTGACCAGCTTGACCCAAAAGGTTTTAAAAAGTCCTAACCCAAGAGGTGTCATGGAGAGAGGTGTGATGCAACTGCCTTTGCAAGCATGCAATCAAAGAATGGGCATGGTCAAAGGCAGGGCCATATCAATTTTCTTAAACTCACCCCCATTTCCTTCTTTTTTAGGATGGCACCCTGCCCTGTCAGTGATGCTTCTATAATTGTAAAAGTAGAATGGCACCTGTCTCATATGTCTAAGTTCTTCTCGTGTCAAAATTGTCAAATCATAATCATGTCTTCTTAATTTCTTTTTGGTTGCCCATGCTTTTCTGGCATCAATCCATAACAATTGTTTGCAACCAGTCCAAAATGTATTGACCATTTCTTTGAACCTTGCGAAAGCTCCAACACCACTACTATTTTCTCTCTTAACATTTTCTGTTTTAGAAGATTCATGTTCCCCTTTCATCTCATTTTCGGCACCGCTATTGCTTTCCTTGTTCGATTCTTTGCTCTGACTAAAATGTCTGCAAATTAACGGCTTTCTTAATAAGTGAGAATGCGATAAGTGTAACAAAGAGCCCCTTTGAATTCTAGTTCTTTCTTCTTCATGTAAATATGAAATAAGAATTGTCCCATATTTCATGTTTAACATCCTACCAGTGCTTGATGACATATTCCTTTTTAGAATTGCACTTCTTCTTAAACAGTTCCAAAAGCTGTGTCGCAAATGTGAATCAAACATAATGCTTACGGCAACAGTGCTCCTTCCCTTCAACGTTCGATGTAAATTGTTGCTTACCACAACAGTCATTTCCAGGATATACAATAACACAAGATGAATTCTATACTTTTACACCAATTAAACACCTAGAAGTCTTTGCTGTGACCCACATGCGTGACCAAAAATTTTATCCAGACATATTGGCATCGCCTCTTATTGCAAGCGAGGCAGTTACTCTGATGATGTCACATTTGATAAATCATAAAGCACAAATGGACCTTGCGCATAAGATGCAAAGAAACATTTAAGTTGTGTCATATTGTGTATGATTGATGCATTGCAGCATATAATACAAGTAATTTGAATTAGACCGTATTGATTTCAATCAATCCTTAAACTTACATGGGTGAAATTAGCGTTGAGTAAATGCAAAGTTATTTCTTGCAAAAATCATTTATTCTAATAAATTTCATAATCTAGACACAATGAAAACATACAAAATTAGAAAACGAAGATGGGAAAAGGTTTTTCTATAGATTATAAAATAAAATTAGATTAATTATCGAATTTCTCTAAAGATGTTATACTCCCAATGCCTGGGAATTGGCATACATGTTTGAACATCCAAATCAAGGTCACCTATTTAAACGTTCATTTTTAAGACGTTGGTTGAGATTAAAATCAATAATACGAAAATTAAAGAAGGTATGTTCATTTGGTAAACCAAATAGTGTAATCAAAATTTTTTGTTACGCTAAACAATAATTCTGTAACGTACTTGTTCTTGAATAAAAGCACCAACTTTGTTGAAAGAGTTTTTAAGAATTCCATGCAAGTTATTTTTATACTTCGTCTATAAGGCTTCTATTTAGTTTATATATATATATACAACCTACAACACTCCACGTGCTATTCAATGTGACGTTTAACTGGGAATTTTGTGTCTACCCTAGTAAATGCTGATCAGATTAAGAAAATTACTTCAACTTTAATCATTGCTGTTCAAGAACAATTATCATACAACCGTTCATCCAGTGCTGTTTGTCTGTTTGGAATAGCCTATCCACAACAAATGTCAAATTATTGTTTTTTACGTCCAAATCCAAGTTTAGATGACCCTTTTGCAGGAGTTGCAGTTTTTAACAAATCAATTTCATCCTTTTGTAAAGTTAACTTATCATTCATTCCACAAAGGTGATCACTGAGCATTTTAATTTGATCTTCGTAGCTTCGTTTTGTTGTTTCTAAGTCGTCCTGAAAAATAACAAATATTGTGCACATTTTAAATGATTTGTGATAACATAACTGTCAATTTATTTCGCTTTCAATCTCTTACGTCACTAAGCATTTTATTATACAGAAATTATCGACCTTCGCAATTGAAATTTCTTTTAAGTCAAATATAAAGCACAAAGTCGGATTTACTCACCTCCAAAGTTCCAATTTTTGTCTTGGCATGACCAAGATCATTTGCAATTTTCTTTTTGCCTTTATCAGCTAGTACGAGTTGCTTGTAAAGAGCACGACACTAAAGCGAGATTAATTTCATGACAATGTGATCATCTCTTTCAAAAGTAATTTGATCATAAAAAAGAAGTGTGGAAACGACGAAATGACAAAATCTTACCTCTGCGTAAAGAGTAACTGCTTTACTGTCAGAAAATTGAAGCTGAAAATCAATGATAAAGAATTGTATCAAAATGAATATAATAACATAAAATGAAAAAAACCAAAGCAAAGAAAAAAATAAAGGAAAAAACTATACACACTGAAACAGTTTGAAATATTAGATCAATAGAACATGTACCAGATTTGTAAATTGAAGAAACCTTACCTGTTTTGTTAATTCATTGATTCTTGATGTTAAATGTGTTTTAACTAATTCTTCATGATCACGATCTGAATCACCCATCTCCTTAAAATCAAAAAATAATTATTTATTCAATTTAATAACTATTGCAAAGAAAAGCAGAAAATAAAAGTAATGAAAAGCAATGGAGTAAATATGTAAAATGACACATTCATAAGATCATGAGCTCTCATATATTATATTCAGTTCTGGCCCATTTTTTATAAAATGTTAAGCTGTAGTTATGAGGCATTGCAGTGTCTAACAGACATGTTTATTTTCTCCAATATTCACACATCCACTCGCTTGTCTCGCATTTCAACCATAACATTGAGGCCGGGAATAAATGATATAGAAATAAACGTGAACTAACCCTTTCCTTGTTCCATGTCTCCATAACACCAATAGGCTGAAAGAATAATTGGCAAATTGAGGAACCCGTAGATAACAAAAGATGGGAATTAAATTAAATAAAACGTAGAGAAAATCTGTTTTGTGGTTGACTCAGAGGAAAAACTAACTGATGTTTGAATATTGATTGATAATTCTACAATATAAAAATGAATTTATATTTCATAAGAAGAAGAAAGTTGTAAACAAAAATACCTGAATGAACTGAGAAGTTGCTTCTGTTGAGGTTGATGATGATGATCCTTGTCGAATCAATGATGATGAAGTTGATGATGAAATCATTTTTTCCGTTTGTAGCACATCGTCAATTGTCTATCCAGAAAGAATTTTATGACATTTCAATAAATTTACTGCCACTATAAGAGTTGGATTTCATGCTTTTTAAATTAGAATATTTGTTTTGCAAATCTTAAGCAATTTACGGAAGAATAAATAATCAAAAACTTCAAAGATAATCACCTCTGCAGATGGTCTGCTATTGATTGACTCAGTTTTCAATCTTACAAGTTCATCACCAAGGGATGCAACTTTCTGAAATAAAAAAAAATAGTGTTTAAGAATAAGTTTTGAGAAAAAAAGAGCAAACACTAAAATGGCAAATGTGCAACTCATTGTTTGCAAATTTGCAAAAATTAATCGATCCAGAAAGAAATAAGTTACCAAAAGTCTTGCGTTTCAAATGCCATTTACATTGAATTAACGTTAACTATTCAAATTCTTAAAGAAAAGCATCATTAAGCATTATCTTTCGATTTGATGCATATTAGAATAAAATTTCAAACAATTCAGACATTATATTGTACCTTAGTCTCTTTTTCATATTTTGCTTTTAAAAGTTCAGCTTCAAGTAACCAATGTTGCTTTTCCTGGAAAGAAAATTGTTAGTTTAACATTTTTTCAAGTGATTTGTGAATAACTTTTGAATATAAAATGACATTGAAACTAGCAAGAAAATTATGTAAATTAATGGTTTGGGGCCTTTCGTCATAAAATAATAATAATAAAAATGAAGTCAACGAGAAGAAACTAAAGTCGTGAATTATTTAATACGTCTTATACTTCATAAATGGTAAAACAATTTATCCACTGGATATGATTAAAATGCAGCAAAAAGTTTCATACTTTTTGATTTATTTCGTTAAATACAAAGAAATAAAACTTAAAATCAAAATAATGGATATAAAAAGTATTTTAATGCAATAATGTAATAATAATAATAATGCACCTGTTCGAGTTTGACGATTGTTTCACGGGAATGTGCAACCTGAAAGTCAAATAAAACTAAATTCATCAACATAAAACGAAGCAAAAACAATTAAACCCATGATCCATTACATCATTTACATTTTTATATCATCATCCACCAATTATCAAGTCTTAAAGTCTACAAAAGCAATCCACAAATAAAGAATCAAAAAACTTGGATTTTGATCAATTGTTTTCACATTCGAAGAAGAGAGATCAAGACTAACCTCCTCCGCAAGGGTATCTCTGCTTTCTGTGGATTTCACCAATGTTCTATTATTCTTAACTGCAACCTCGTATGGGATAGTTACTGGGGGGTCCTATATTTCATGAAATTAAACATTAAATTATAAATTAATAAATAAAAATCATCAGCAAAAACAATGATCAAAGTCAATTGAATTTTCGCAAAAAATTTAAATGAGTGAACCCAGACAATATTGTTTTCTGCTGCGTTGCCAAACTATTTTAAACATGGTATTAGTTATTCATTGTCTATATATAATCAAGATACTAACTGCATGTAAACTAAAATACCTTGAGTAAGCTTTGAAGATATTTAGCAGCTTTTGAATGAAATGTTTTTACTGCTGTTGAAATACCCTGAAACGAATAAAATATCAGTTTTACAATAAATCATGAATGAAGTTTTCAAGTTTAACACAATTTAACAATGGATCACTCTCCGATTTAACAATGGAATTGGGATTACTTCTTAAGCCGAAAAAATCAAATTTGATCAAAATATTGTGGTAAATAGTTCATTATTACATCTTGATAATTCATCATTTATAAAAAGTGCAAAAACATGTATAAAAAGACAGAAAATTCAAATATTGAAAAATGCTGAACCTGTTCATCATCGGCAGCAATTCCCTTTCGTTTAAATCCAGAATCCGAAATCATAAATGCGACATTTTCATTGAAGAACTTGACGAACTAGAAATGGAAATAAAACAGAATAATTGAAAACCGAAAAACGAAGCGAATAACATTTGTATTAAGTTAATGATTATTGGTTCAGTAAAATGAGCATTGGTGCAGAAGGTCACGACGGTGTTGAAGGACATTGATATAAATGAAATCCAAGATGATAATCAAATATTATAGGAGATAAAACATGATATATATATGTATATAAACAGATACAAATGATAAGAATGTGAAAAAAGGATAAAACGCATGTCTTAAAAATATTAAAAAACGTAAAAACAACATACCTTATTAGCAGCAGATGCCATTCCAGCCAAAGAAGAGACAATGCATTGATCTGTGTTTTTTAAACGCTGTTTGGATAAATAATGTCACAAAAGTTACTGGTTGCTATTTGTAAACGAACTTGATAAACAAGTAATTGAATACATGATGTGGTCAATTTTGTAAAATGTCAAGTGAAAGCAAAGAAAAATGAGATTCAATTGAGTAAAAGGAAAATTAAAAAATTAAAATCATGGTAAACACCACTTTTCACTCACTATACGAAACATGAAACAATTGATAAATACAAATAATTGATTATGTTAGATATGAAAGTTAAAAACAAAGTGTAACTCACATCAGTCAACATTGGTAGCTGTTCTTCTGCTATCATTTTTGAATTGTAAATTCTACACATTTCTGATGAATAATTAAATTATCAACCATAAGTAAACACTAATGGTCAACACTAATGGCTTAATAACGCCAAACCACACTTGATCGATGATAATACTGAAAAATGGATTAAGGGCCCTTTGAAAATCAGCAACGCTGAAGGGCAACCCTCTTTAAATATGTTAAATCAATCCACCAATCAATGAATCAATGAATCAATCAATCTATTAATCAATCAATTAATCAAAAAACAAATAAATTGATAATCTGATAAAACTGAATCAGAATGCGCCTACCTTGACAACATTTCAAAAGTTTTTCCAACTGTTTGCCAATTAACATGAAGCAAGGTGATGAGCTAAAACTCTCTGCATTTTCTCCTCCTAATAAAATTAAACAAATCATGTTTAAGAACGAAATTCATTTTCTATAAAAGAAGAGGTGAATAGAGGCTGAGGGCAGCCGAAATGATTGATTACTATGAGAGAGAGAAGACCAAAAATATTAGTTCTTTTTCTGGTCTTGCCCCTTCAATTCTCAAACTTTGTAATTACGGCTTATGAAATACGTTATCAAAATTAGGAAAATCTGCAAAACAACCATTGCGTAGTGCAATAGATTGTTTACAAAAAACAAAATTGTATTCGTACCTAATGAGGATAAAACAAATAAGCATCTTTGTAGTCTAGACATCGTTGTAGTTAATTGTCTTAGACATTTCATAATTTCTTTGTTTTCTCTTTCAATATCATCATTGCTACCAGCCCATGAACATTCTTCTTTAAAGCTGGCAAAGACGTAAGTTCACCAATGAGAAAGATAGCATCGTAACGAATTAAGTTGTAAAAATAAGAAATTGGTTACAAAATAAAGAAGCAAGATAATTATGAAAGATTGAATGATTTCAATAAGAGGAAATCACAAATATACGGTAGGTGCCTTTGAATTTCAAATTGGTCTGAAACGAGGTACAGTTACTTCAAATACTGAAATACATTTTGAATTCGACAGTACATAGAGTAAGACACATAAGTGATCAATGGTCAGCTTGATTTTCACAGGAAAGTTTTTTAAACAGACATGCTACATCAACATAAGATTAAAAACACTACGCACAAAACGGTTATTGATAAACAAAAGCGTAATTTAGGAAGTAGTTGATTTGACCACGACTCACATTTCCTCTGCATTATATAAAATATTCATTAACATCTGAGCAATGTGAAAATTTACTTTCTTACCTCAAAATCTGATAGGGAATCAACTTCTCAAGATAATTTGTCATTTTTGCAAATTGTTCTGCAAATGCTTTCAAGCCAGTGCAAGTTTTCTGTTCATAAACAAGATGTAAAAAATGAAAAAAAAAATGAAATGAAATGAAAATGACGTTGCACGACGTAGATTGTAATTTTCGCTTGTTAATAATATTTTATTTCTTGAGTTTTTTGAATCTCAGCCTGCCTGGTTTCTTAAGTTGTTCTTACTTTTTGGCCTATTCTCAGCCTGGTGTTTCTTATAAAGGTTGTTCTTATAAAAAAAACGTGTATTATTTAAACCAAAGTTGTTTTTAGCTTTTTTAAGACTGTGTATAAAATACTAAAGGAACGCTGAAGAAACATTTAAAAACAGTGATAAGCATTAAGAAGTGATAAGAAACATACCAAAGAAATAAAACATTCGGATTTTAAATCTTCATTGAAATTCTTCATTGAATGTTGCGTACTTCGATTGATTTGAGCATTGTCTCTTAAGAATAAACTGAGCTAAAACAGACAAAATGGGCACAATATGAAATGCCATAGAGTGAGTGAACTGCGGCAGAGTGATGATAAAATAGAGGCTCATGTAAATCAATAAAACAATTTTACTGTTCTGATTTACGTTTGTACTTCTCCAAAAAACTGTTGGCCCAAACTATCGTCAAATGGTAAAATACAATAAACAAAAGGTATAGTTACCTTTAAGTTGATAGGACTAAGGTGTTCCTGTTTCATATCAGCTGCAAAAATGTTGATACGCTAAAAATGAAAAAAAGAAGATGGCTGACAATTCACAAATCATGTTTAGCAAAAACTATTTTAGTTTCAAAAGATGTTTTGAAGATAAAATTCACATATTACAGTTTACTGACAATCTCAATATAACTTTATGAATGAAATAAACAATTCATTGGATATTTTTGCAAGAGGTTGAAAAAAATGGCTCCAAGATTTCACATATTTGCCAAAAAATGTTGACAAACAATGCAGCAATAACATTAAGAGGTAAAGACCAAACTATCAAATGACCTCATACCTGTTCTAAGTAAGTATGGAAATCTGACAAGCTTGCCATAAAATCAGTGAAGTGAGATGTAAATTGTTCAACTATGGCTTTGGCTCGGAGCTAAAGAAAACATTATTCATATTAACTCTGTTAATATTAATTTTTTTAGATGAATAATATTGTTTGCACGGTAATTATTAATAAATTATAAATCCAAATTGTGTTCACCTGATGATTTCTGTCACAAACTGGAACATTTAATAAATTCAGCTCCAGATATTCTGTTGAATGCAAAATACAAATAAGAATACTTTTCAGACATCAAAAAGGTGATTCAACAGTCATATTCTAGTTTACAAAAATCGAAGTGAAATCGTTCATTAAAGCAGAATAGGCCATCAACATTAGGCATTCTACATTCACATATCTCTAGTCAATTTACATTTAAACCAGGGGGCACAGGACTGTTGTGAACAGTGGGAGGGGGGGCAGAGCAAAAATAGGGCATTGTTTTTTTTATAGGGGCATCCAAACTGGGGCACATTGATGTTAAAAAGAGGCATTTTTACGACTAAATGGGGGCACTTTCATGATAAGATGGGTCTCTTTCACAACAAAACTGGCAGATTCTACAAAACATAAAACTTTACAAAACATTATTCATTTATATTAATAATATTATAGTATTTAAATGGCTTGAACTACCAATAAGGAAGAACATTACCTGAATCATGGAAGGGAACTTTTTCCTGGAGGAGTTTTTCTGTTTTTTCTAGGTAAAGGCAAAATATCATAGTTTGAATTTATAGTTTGAATAAAAAGGTTTGTAAATTGCAAAACTTTGCAAACATTACAAAATTAATCACAAAATAAATTGAGAAATAAAACAGATGGTTTCAAATCATTTAAATAAAACATTGAAACAAAATTTAATGAAGATAGTTATTACCAAGTTTCAATTTTAGATCACTTTGACTTCCTTTCATTTGCTTTTGACTGTAAAAATAAAAAAAGAACATTTTATTACATATCTGGAGGAGGCTGTCAGCATCGAAATTTATGACAAAATGAATTGAATTGAACTTAATTTTTTCATATCATGTGTATAACATATACTTGCCTATCAACTATAACAGTTGGTTTTTATATGACTAAAATTATGCCCAACAAAAACACATTTTTCAAAATATACATTTGTAACTTTATTCCAACTCACTATTTTTCAATCATTATATTGGCAATTTTTAGTTCCTCTTCTTGCTTGCGAATTTTACTCTGCAAAACAATACATTTCATGCGAGTTTTCATGGAAATACAAGGTAGGAATATTTTCCTTTTTTAAGAGGTATTGAATTTAGAAAGAAATGTATAGTGAGATAGAACATTTGCAAGATACAAGGCATTTTGTAGTTATAACAAGTGACAAGTAACAAGTAGAAAAAGAAAAAGTTAGCAAATAAAAATGATATTCCCATAACAAGACTTCCTTTCTTGAGTGCATTGAATAAAACAAATAATCCTACGTGCAGATCCAAGCGTAAATAGTAATAACAAGTAAATTGCACTCACTTCCAAAATGGTCCTATCTTCCTGTAATCTTTCTATTATTCTGTTAAATCTTGCATTAGATTCTTCTATTGTTTTGTCATGATTTCCAGCATCTTTTTCAAGAACCTCTAGCCTTTTTTCAAGTTTTCTGACAATTATGTCATGTTGTTGCGACACATCATGCAATTTTTCATGCAATGTTTCATTTTCTTTTATTTTCATTTCCAATTCTTGCTCACGGACAGTTTGTTCTATCTCATTTGGCTTATAATCAATTGAAGGCTAAAAAAGAGATACATGATTGGAAATTTTCAAAAAAAAGTTTTCAAAATGTGGTAATAAGTGACAACTGATGCAGAAATTAATAAGGACAGACAAAATTATTCAATAAATAATAAATTGAATAAAATACAACTTACTTTTGGTCTACTACTGCCTCGTTCCCAAGCATCCAGATCTCCTTGTAAAATTTCAACTCTTTTGGAAAGCTAACAATGAAACAAGACAAAGACAGGGTCATAAAAATAGGTGCAGTGGAGTACATGAACTCCCTGGTAAGAGATTTTGCTTTGAAATGAGAAGTTTTTGACCATGAAGGGTATTTTGTTTGGGTTTTAAGTTTTCCAGCTTGCAAGCACCTGAAGAATAAGCACTCCTACTGTGGTGCAGTAAATTTACTCTGAAGGCCTCTTGCCCCTTCTCAAAGCATGTATCTTAAGTTTTGCATCAACTAAAGAAAATTTTCAAAAAATTAAATCTATGAAAGTGTATTTAGGATTATTACCTGGTCATTCCTGAATTGTAGGCTGTCAATTTCCTGTTCATATTTTCTTACTATTTGGTCCTTTTGCTTCAACGCTTCCTGGCAAAGCCAAACAACAGGAATAATTATACATTTGGCTGTTACAAAACTTTTTAATAGTTGTTATGATACTTTTATTCTATCAGTTAGTGTTTGTTTAACTATTCATAATTTTTGTAGAATTCATTCTACAACAAAACTGGGCTATTATGGGATGTTTACGTTGCACGTAAATTTCACTGCTGCTTGAAAGCCAAACAAACAATCAAAATTAGAAATACTATTTACCTGCAACGATTTGTTATTTGATTGCTCATCTATAACTCCCTTTTTCAGCACACTGACTTGAGCTCGAAGCTGTAATAAAAAACAAACAAAAATCATCAGCCTGTACAAAAGTTGCTTCATGCAATTGCACAAGCGAGTTAACAATCATGCAATAATGTCTGATTCTTTCTCAGCTATTTCTACACTCCTTTGCTATCCATTGTAGCGGATTCCTCTTTGGTGTAGAATTGCCTAGTGGCCTAATAATTAATCTTTACACATCAATAATAATATAAATATGCCGTATGGCATCAAGTGTTTTGAGTATTATCAAGATTATAAAGAAAAACCTTTTGGTATTCTTGTCCTAGCTTCTGGTACTTGATTTGTAGTTCGTTATCCATTTGTCAATCTTCGAATAAGTTCCTATGTCCTGTGATGACCCTTTTCACCTTCCTCCATTTTAAGCTCAAACAGCGACTCCGTGTAACCAGCCTCGAAGTTAAGGAGAATCAGCCGATTGTTTTCAAAATGGGCGGGGCACTAACTAGTGGGCGGGGCATAAACTATGATGACTATGAAAGTGTTATATTACAAAGAAAGAAACAAAACATTGTCATAGTGGTGCTCCTTTGATTCTTTCAAGTCTTTCATGCATTAGTCTTTCAGCTATTGATACTCCTACCCTAAATGATTTTATCAATAGAATTGTTTTTTTTCCTTCAAAATTACTGAAGTTCAAGGCCAGATTGAGACTGATGTTATCCCAGTCAAAGTGCAACTGGGACCAAAATGAAAGTATTTGGGGTGTCACAACCCCTGCAACCCCCTATTTGTACCCCTGATTGTCAGTTATCACATGATTCTTAAAGTATTCAAACATAATTAACCAATTGTGCATGACCCATTTTTTAAATCAACCAAAGGAGTTGATTTCAAGTTATATACCTATATATGCAAACAAGTAAATTGGTGCTTCCATGTTTGTATTACAAACTATCATTATTTTGATTTTTCAAATTTTGTTCACAAATTAAATGAAGTGAAAATTCAATTCAAATTATAGTTGGCTTGATTTTAAAAGGTAACGGAAAAAGCATTGAAAATACTAAAAATCATTTTAATATGGTTTATGATACCTATTTTGATACAGTTGCATAATAATGCCAACAAATAAAAGTGGAATATTAATGATATTACATGAAATACATAAATATACATACTCATAAAAATGTAGTCAATTTATTATGATACAAGTTTAACCATTATATCTTAAATAGGCAAAAGATTTCATCAAATTAAAAAGAAAAACAAAATATTACCAAATTAACAGTACAAAGGCATATAATGATCTAAAAAAGAAAAAGATTTCTACAATCTCATTTTAAAGAAACAGTTTGTCTTAATTCTTTGATTTCAGTTTCAAACGCTTCTCATTTGAAGAGCACTGCTTTGCAATATTCCTGACAAAAGAAAATGCAACCTTCAATTTTCTTTCAATGAAACTTGTTACAATAAATAAAAGAATTAATTCAATGTAAATCAATTACTTTTATTGAACATTTGCAATCTCAATTAAACAATTATCCAAATCAATATCAAATATTTGCTTACGTACCTTACACCATAAATGAACAGAAAAAGTGAAATTAAAATTGCAACGATTGATCCAATGTACCAAGTTGAAGTGTATTTGTAAACCAACAAACTGACCAAAACCATTGCAGCCATCAAGTCAACACAAAGTGTATTAATTGCTGTAAGATTTATAAAAAATAATCATCTATTTCAAATGACACAAAATCAATTAAAAATTTAATAGTAGGAGACACATCAAGACATGATAATTTTCATCAAAGTCCAGCAACTATCATTATATCATATATGCTTTTTGATACCTTATATCTTTATATTTCATTTTATATTTCATATCTTTGTATCTCATTCAAAACTATTTGAGGAATGAAATGTTTTAAAAACATACCATCAGAATACATAACTTTGCTTCGAAGTTTTTGAGAAACCACAAATTTTGCCCAGGTTAAACCAGTGTAGGCTACTAGACTGACAGAAGCAGCAGCACAAAGAATGTAAGGCTAAAATTACAATGTAAACAAAAAGTGTTGTTAGAAATAAGATAGTTTAGGTCTATGGAGGATATTTCAATCTTAAATGGATAGTTAACAAATTAAAAGTAGAAAGTATTGAAAGGCAAATATAGTTTAAAACATGGTAAGAAAATAATAAAAATACTGACATGATATGGTTTATTAGATCTGATGAGGTCAAATATTGCTTTTGAAAAAACTGCAAAACTTGACAATATGAAAAGAACAGAAATTCCATATGCTGCCCTGAAAAAATAAACGGACAACATGATGTTAAAACAAATCCAAAGTGCATTGTGTACTATGAACAAGTTCCTTTGAGAGTCACTATCTAATGTCCTTGAAAACTAGGATAAGTCAACTATAATTATCCAGCATCAGAATGGGTGTGGCATTGGTCATAATCATTTTCATCAGTTTGGTTCAATACAGCTATTTAGAACAAGAAGCTTTAACCATATTTCTGGTGCACTTCTATAGTAGAAATGAATAAAGAATTAAAAAAGAATCATTTAACTTAGTAAAGACATCTTCACTGTGTACCTTTGCTCTCTTGTATTTGAATAAGTTGCACCTTCAGGTCCACAAAATCTCCAAATCACAACCATTGTAGTGGCAATATCAGCAACTGAATCAATCTATTTTGAAGGAAAGATAAATTTTGAATGATTTGTGACTGATGTTCAATTGGTTAACATTTGACAATCAAAAACATCACTTCTGCCCAATTCAAAGGTGCCTGCTGATGAAGTTTAAAAATAATAGTCCTAAAAAGGGCTTCCATCTCAGTGTTGGGCATACCTTGGGTCTTATATTGCTATAAGTCCCTGGTTTCCATTGTGGTGTGCTCAATGAATTCCTCGCTGCCTAACCTGAACTGGCACTTGTAAGAATCAGTTTTATAGAAGGCAGACATTGTTAAGTAGCTAGATAGATAGTCAGATAGAAGGGTTATTCATTATTATTGAAAGAATTATCAATAAAAGTGAATAGCAGAACAAAACTCAGGCATTCATTGAACATTAAATATCAAAACCATTTTTTGTGGTGTTTACTTATTATTTCTTACCATAGAACTAGTAAAATGTAAAAAGTCCTCTACATAAATGAATTGCTTTAAGATACACATCTGGAAACTTACCGCCATCCCAAAAGTTCCAGGACTTTGATATATGATCGAAAGGACTACAAAAAAGTTCCAATAGATAGTTAAAATTATGTCTACACCAAGCAAAGCTAGATGTTTTTAAATTAAGATTTCTTAAAAATAAAAGTAACTAATTAATGAAAAAATGTACCAAGTGAAATAAAGCCAAGGACAAATTCAAATCCAATTGATAAGCCACAAACAAGCAAAGCTGCTTTTCTCCATTTTATGAAAACATTTTTTGGGAGTCCATGGTTAGCATCATCCAAATCTAAAAAAAAACCTTTCAAATTAAAATATCAAACAAGTAGCAACATAAGAAAAGTTTCCACCACAACACCCTGAATACTTGGCCCACCATATCAAAGATCTTGATGTGCAAAATACAAAGTCTTACTGGATGACAATATTTTCAGATTTCAATGTAATTTTACAATGATTTTAGGCCGCAAACTACCTGTGTGAAATCCACCCTTGTTACAACAAATATCCAGTAAAATAAATGCATGCAGGTGTGAGAAGTCTCATCAAGTAAAATTGTATCAAAGAAAAAGCTTTAAATCGACGAAATGAATGCAAAGAAATGGAACTAACTTAATCTCAAAAACTATTTTTCAAAACAAAACCATTACCTTCATCATCATCAAAATATGATGAAACACACAACGAATCTTTATCATTTTCATCAACTGAATCCTCACTGATTTGTTTCAAAGAATATGAAAACGGAGAGCGCGCGGGAAGCAATGCCTCTTCCGACATACTTTATCCTTCTTTCATTTTATTATGCAACTGCAACCCTGTTTCTTTGTCATTAAACCAAGTGGTTCAATGTTTAGGAACAATTTAGGCCACTCAGGTTAACCGTTCTTTTGCAGCCAATCCTAGGTAGTTAGCCAGTTAAACGCAACCCGAAACCATTCGCATTAAACAATTGTTGTGCAAACAGGTTGGTGAATTTGAAAGCGGCTGTACATGTAAGGATGTTCAGCTCATAATCGGCTTGTTTTATCAGCTGCTCTTCTCTCCACCCGCAGCTTCTCCGATATTTCTTCCCTCCTTTCACTAAATGCGCCTACGCAGGTGTATGAATGAGGTGTATGAAATTCAAGGTGTTCCAGGGGGAGGGGTACGAGGGGAAGGGATGAAAAATAAGTAAACATAAAATTGTCATATTGAACCAAAATTTATGCATTTGACCGTTTTATTTTGCATTTCAACAACACAAAATTTTATCGTTTTATGCTAATGATCACCAAGCGTATCTGATGACTCAGAGATAACAAATAAAAGAAAAACAGGTGATTCCATCTAAACATCGATTAAATAAATGAAGCCAAAATTAATGGAAACGTACAATATATTGTTTATGACATAATTCCCTCAGTCAATTAAAAGTACATGACAATAGAAAAAGCCTCCCTTATGAATTCACAAATCAATTTAAAATTCTCTACAATGATAATTTTGAGTTTTTAAGAATTAATTCTAATGATTATCTCGAATACAAACTGTGACTAACTGTATTATCGAAGGTTCCTGACCCAAATTTTGACAAAATTAATCACCTTTTCCCAAAATAATATCAAAATATAAAGAAGATAAGAATACGACGAGCTAGCACCAAATAATCAGCTTCTGTCACTGACTGTGAATTTCAAAATTCAGTCTTTGACACAGAGTACAAATAATATTCTCCAATGTTTTCAGTTCATCCCAGTTGAAAAAGCGATATATTTCTTTAAATGTATGTTGTTTTTTTGCTGGGGGTTTTCACGCTATTAAAAAGAAACTTATGTGCCTGTGCATTCCGCCAGTATTCCACTAGACCATTGGATTAGCAATATGATGTGCAATTCAGTGTTTTTACACAATCGTAAGGCCTAAACGGGGATTTGAATCACAATTTAGCGTTTATTATGTGTATTCGACATGAAAAATCTGATAAGCCCAAGGTTTATAAGCCTATATACATGACATCTACAAAAAACATTAACAAAGTAGAAATAAATAACAGGATAATAATTGTAATGATAAGTATAGAAAAAATGAAGGATGTAGATATGTGGATATAATGGGTTGAATATTTAATGAATATGGACATAACTTTAAAAAAATCGATTATAACTGATAAATGATTATCAGAAACACAGCCTTGCTGTTAAAAAAACCAAAAGCCGTGCGCTTTGATTCCTACTGATCAAAAACGGAATGATGTTCCTAATGATATCAGTTTTAAACGTGATATTTATCCAAGCAGATCACATAAATTACTTTTACATAAAATTTCATAACATAATCTATTACTTTTGCATTGAATTCTCCATTTCTCACTCCATTTTGAGATAGCCTCAAACTGAAATGTCTATTTCCCAAATACAAATAGTTTCTCGATACTTGGAAACATGTCATGATTCGTTGACGACTTCAATAAAATATTAATGATGGTCTATGGAAGTGAAAAAGACGCCTTTTTACAATTTTACCGATGACAAGAACTTCAATATGAAACAAAAAGTTCTTTAAAGTGATACTCAAAAATTAGCATTTTCTATTTTTATACTATATGTTATCATTAATATCATTCATAATATAATTTATTAATATAATATTATCATTAATTAAATTCGTAAAAAATCAAAATATTCATAAAAATTCAGATTGTGGTGAGAAAAACTGTTAAACTAACAGGCAAAAAAAAATTGGTCAAAATAATAAAGAAAAGACAAGGAAATACCATTGAAAGTTGAGAAAAACTTACAAAATGACATGCTATTCCCTCTGCAATGGACTCGCAATATCTGGTGGACTGGGATCTACTTTGGGAACAGATAAATCCAAAATCCACGAAGTGCAGTTGTTAACGGCCTAAATTGAGTAAAATAAATCCACGTAAGAAGATTATAAACATTGCAAGGTATTATTTAGTTTGACAGTCCCAGAGAACTCTCAGAGGTTAATAGTTAAGCATTACAAAAAACAGCATAATACATGTTTTATATGAACTTAATTTGTTCTTATAAGAAAGGCTGTTGTTAATGAGATTATAACATCGAAATAAAAAAAAAAAAATAAAAGCAAACCTGATGATATCTGGCTAAAAATTCTTGATTCCATGTTGAATGTACAGCCATCGACATCTGAGAAATCTTTTTACTTTTTTCTACAATCCTTTTTATTTCATTTTCATTTCTACGCAAATCATCAAGAATACCCTAAAATAAATTGATAGTTTAATTTAGTAGACAATATGACTGTCTTCCTTGATCTCACTACTTAACAATGTGTAGGCGTAATTCTCAATGGTATAAATACAGAAACACAGGTTTTTACATTTCTGAATATTCGCACAAAGTTAAAGATTTGAAAATTCACCTGTATTTGATCAACTTGCTGTATATCATCTAATTCCGATGCAAAAGGCTGCAATTGAATTAATCTTATTTCAATTTCTGTTAGCCAACTTTCAATTTCTCTTTGTTTATCCATCAACAAACGTTCATCTTTAAGAACATCAGTTGACTGAGATTTGCGTTGTTGAACTTTGTAATTGATTCCATCATATCCATCATCTACTGGAGTTGCTACATTTTGAAATGAACCTTCCAAAGCACGTGCACTGTTTCGACTTGATAACAGCTGACTTCGATTGCTCGATTGGTCGTGACGAATTCTGGCACCAAAGATTTGAGGTGAATAATTCTACAAAATCATGTGATGAAACAGCGATAAGTAATCAGCGCAAATATTTACTTGAAAATGGAACTTGAAAAATAAGTTGTAAATTTCAAAGTATGAAAGAAATGATGTTTGTGTCAAAGTTAAAAACAAACCAAAAACCAAAAATTTTAGAATCGCAAAAGCAAAAAGCAAAAGTATAAAACGAGGCTAACCTCCGTTTGATGAAGTTGACTTGAAACATTTGGAGAATAATCAAATTGTGCTCTTGCTAAGCTTTGTTTTATATTCGAAAGAGCAACATTTAATGTCTTGTTATCATGCCTCCAATCTACCGAAAGGTTTATCCTTGCTTCAACTTGTTTCCGCATCGTTTCAACACGATTTTCAAGTCGAATCCATCGCTTTTCAAAACTTTCTTTCACGGACAGCAAATCACTCAAATCACTTTCAATTGGACAGGCGACTGTCGATTCTTGCAATCGCTAAAACATAAAATTAAAGTACTTAACAAATATGAAAAAGGTACAGTAAATATAAATCATGTAATGTATTATCAAATACACGCTTTGTAAACTGTTATGAAGGAAAATTGATCTGAACTTAGTGTAGCGACTCTTCCCTAAGCCAAAAGCACCGATGTATCTAAGGTTATGGTTGGCAGAAAAACTCCAAGTACCACATTAAGTATTCCCATTTTCCGTGTTAGTTTCTGATGCTGAGACAAAAGACAAACCAAAAATGCACCATGTGGGACAGTTTTTAAAAGGAAAAAAAAACAATATGATAAACGCAACAAAATGTGATAAATTTCAATCTTTTAAGGGAGTCTATCATTATTAGGTGTTTTGAAAACTTAAAATGAACAAAGAAAGGATTTGCAAAATGTGGATAAACTCACCTGGCATAATCTTAAAACTGAAATGACATCAGATTTGCGTGATTGGATTTCTGCATACAAAACCTTGGTAAAAGAAAAAGAAATTAGTTTAAATATTATCATAGAAAGAGGTATATTAAACCTGCCATTGTGATGAACAACTCACGGGCATAACATAGAGTTAGATGCAAAGATGGCATATTTAAAAGCATAACGAAATCGTCGCAAAGTTTGATGACAACATTTTGGAAATTGAAAAAAATTGAAATACCTTCAAATCCAATAATATTTGCTTGTTGTCTACTTGATCTGTTAAATGTGTTGATAGCTCATCAGCTTTATCTTCAACTCCTTTCAACCATTCATTCAATTTCATCAACATGGCCTCTAATAATTGCAAACTAAACAGAATCTCTTCAACCTTTCTGAAACTGACTCCTAATTCCTTGCATAATCCTTCCCAGCGCCGATTAATGCTATGATACCGTATCTTTACTTGCTCTGAGTATGGTGCAGTTGGACACGTGCTGATTATTTGAATAGCAAAACCTTGCAGCTTTTTGCGGGCTTGTTCATATTTTTCAAGCTCATTCTTAAATATCTGCAGCAGAATGAACAAGAAGTAAGACAATAGGATAACATTTGTATCGGAATAAACAATTGTTCAGGATAAAGCGAAAAAAAATGGCTGAGAACTTTGTAGGGACAATGATAAAGGACAATTAAAGAAAATAAATGAATTTTTGATATAAGAAATAAAAAAATAATTATAGGCCTGCCATTAAATTAGATAGAGGTGAAATTGAAGAAGATTGATTTTGGTGAAAAGAACATTTGAACAAGAACCAGTTTAAATATGAAAACCAAATAAATATGAAATATAAAGATAAAAACGAAATCATACCATTTGAATTTGCTCTTTCTGCTTCTGAGCATTTCCGGCAATTTGGATATCTTTCAACAATGATTTCTCACTTTTTGCTAACCAATCATCCAAAACTTTCCAGATTTCTTCATATTTTTCAAGATTCTCAAGCAATTCAATCAATTGACGTAATCTAAATCTTGTTTGGAATATTACGTCATCCCATAAATTTGATAATATTTTCAATTGTCTCTTGATTATTAATTGGTCATTTGTCGTCATGGATGGCAACGACAACAACGATTTGCCTCGCGTTTTTACAGCCTCTGTTTCGGATTTTCTCCTTTCAATGTCACGTCCAATTTGCTATGGTAGGATAGAGATGTAAAATTTACATAGATACACGGAATGTAGATATACATGACTATGAACATAAAATTCAGTTGACATGCACATAATCTTAAGAGGGTATGATCAATTAATAAACTTATTATCAATAGTGAAGATAAAAGACTAAACCATTCACAAAAATTATGAAAAATAAAACAATTAAAAACTTACACGACATTTTGCCAACTGTTCTTCTAATTCCTTCCTTGTAAATTCACCTAAAGAGCTTCGAACAATTTTTTCATTATGACGTAACCAACCCATAAGATCTTCCATTTGTTCTGTGTATTGTTCCCATATTTCAAGAGCACTGCGGAGGCTCTCCACCTTTCTCGTTGCTTCATCCTGCACACTGGACCATGTTTCATCGATTCTTTGCAGCAACTGAGAAACGTTTTGTGTCATGATACCACGTGATCTTCTCAAAATGTTTATTCCAACCGAACTGATTGTTTTATAAGCAGGCTTGTATTTGTCTATTTCTCTTCGGCAAGACTGCAAAATGCATTTTGTATAATATGAATCAATAGCATTTTCAGAATTTCTACATTTTTCGTATAAATGGGTCCACGTTTGATAAGGAATAAATTGAAAACCTTATGGGGTTCATTGAAATTTGTTTGGATATTATTGCGAGACCATTCAGCATCATAATTCACAAGCAAAGAAAATAAACAATAAGCAATTAAGGGAAATGATAAACAAGAAAGAATATACAAGAAAAACTTAACAAGAATTGAAACAAAAAAGGGTGTGTCATTCTTACAATCACATGATCAAATTGTTCCTTGATTCTTTCAATACTTGAATCAAAAATGCTTGGAATACTTTTCATCAACTTTTGTCTTATATCACCAACGACGTCAAGAAGTTCATTTGCTAATCTTTTGAACTGTTCCCATTTTGATGAAAAATTGTCCATGTTTTGCTTCACTTTGTTTAAAAGCGCTGACAATTTCTGCCAATTTTGGCTCATTCTTGTTACAGCCAATTCCAGTTCAATGTTGTAGTTGTTGTTCAAGAAAAGATTCATATCCAAATTCTCGGCAACTTTTCGTTGCTCTTCTAATACTGATGAAAGTTGCGAGTACCTGGTCTGAAATCGAAATAAAATTGACTATTTTAACTCAAGTATTAATTCATAACTAGAATTTTAAAGCTTTCTCTGTCATCAACCCATAGACATGAAATTAAAAAACACTTTACCTCAGCATCTTCAAAATCTTCAATATCTGATCTTTCTTTGTCAATGGACGCAAGTTCTTCAGCTAAATTCGAACTATCATTCAAGAATTCTGACGTATTTCGATGAAATTTTTCTAAATCATTCTTCATTTCCTTTAACATTTTTACATGCTTTACCAAGCCAGTGAGCCTCTCTTCCACTTCCAATGTGCATCTTTGTACTTTCACCAATGTTGAGTTGGATGGCAGTTCATTTGTGTCCCTAACAGGGTGTTGTCTGCTGTATAAAATGCTCTCAAGAAGGCATAATTTATCCCCAGCTTGTTTTATTAGATCCTTTAGAAGAAAATGGTTATTAAAATGCAACTGATCATCCAGGTAGATGAAGTTATAAAAATACCAATATACAATGATGCTTCGAGTGACTTGCAAAACAGAAGTGAAAATTGCAACCGGATTCATGACAATTCTTCATAATGTTATCATTTAAATATATCAAACTTTCAAAGTAAACATACCTCTGTTTTTCTGATTTGTTGATCCAAAGAGTATATCTTCCAATCATGTTCAATTCTTCGGATTTGATTCAACCAATTTGATGTATCTGCCAAAACTTTATTTACATCATTCCATTGTTCAAAATCTCTTTGTATCCTATAACAAAAATAAATAAAATAATTCATGCCATGACCATAAATATTAATTTATCAATCGTCTTTTTATCATCTTTATTGAAAACTGAAAAATCTCAAAAACAGATAAAAACACTCACTTTTCAGAGGCTGACCTCGCTTTGATTAGAAGATCATCCAACCTCTTTTTCAATGTCAAATTACCACCAATACGAGGGCCAGATGAACGCATTCTCTGATTCATTCTTGCTGTCAGTTCATTCATGGAATTGAGACTTTTTTGATACACTTCTACATCCTGAGATAATTTCTGTTTAAAACATCAAAAATCATCAAATATACTTTAAGCACCAAAAGGAAAAAGTCAGCAGAGAGATCACGAAGCAAGAATTAAAAATATGATGATTATCAGTAATTTAGTTTCCTTCTAGAAAAAAAATAAAAAATCTTGATGATTATGATGAAAGCGAATAATTTTGATTGCACTAAAAAAAATTAGAAATTAGCAAGGGAATCTCATTAAAACATCACAAATTCATGAAATTGAAATACTTACCATGAGTCTCTCCAATTGCCTTTGTTGCAAATTATTTGAATCATGTGATGAATCATTCAGAATCGTACTTAACTCTGATTCTTTGATTTGTACTAATGATTCAATTTCCCTAAGCATTTGTTCATAATGAATTAACTGGCAAAATAATTCAGACATTTCTGATGTCTGTGACGTCAGTGATCTCCTTGCCCTTGTCAATCTGCCATCGAATTCCCTGATTTTGCTGTTTAACCCACGTAAAAATGGAGTCCTTTCGAAAGTTGTGTTATCACAGTTTTTGGCAAATCGTTGTTGATGTTGTATCTTTTGCTTGGTCTCTACGATATCATTCTGCAATACCTATAAATGAAAATATCCGCATTTTTTTATCAAATATCAATGGTGTTGATTAACTTTGATTAGCTTTGATTAGTTTTGATTAGTTTTATAAGGCTTGGCTAAATGGGATAGTACCATTGATCAAAATGAAACACATGAACTATGACCATTTGAAGAGCAGTGATTCTATAAAGTGATTTGTTAATGATCATCATTTAAAACGCATTTTACCTGTATTTCGTTGAGCCTTGCATTGATCGCTGTTGAGTTCACATTAGATAAAACCGACTCGTCTAAAAATGTTTCTACTGTCACCAATGATGTCTCAATGTTATGACTTTCCATTTCAAATGCTCTCACCAAATCTTGCACATTCAACAAACTTTCCATGTCATTCTCAACTTGATTTTGCAATTTTCGATGATTATCAGCAATATTTTGCGCATTTTTCAACATTTCTTTTCTTGAAATCAATGAGTTTGAACTTAAAAACCGAGAGAGATCTTCTAATGAGTGCACTGATGACTGAGATTCTATCAATTGACCATTCACACTCTGAAAGTGGATAAAGAAACGTTAGAATCTAGCAAGAATCAAGAAAGGGATAATCAAATAATAGAAAGAATAGGTGAATAACTAAATAATCATAGCAGCTAAACTAATAAAATAAAAGAGAATAACTAACTTGTATGTCGATTTGTGCTTGTTGTAAAGAGCTTTTTGATTCACATCGGGAGATTTCATTCAATGCAGTTTCAGCACTTCGGATAATTCTTCTAAGGTTTTGAGAATGTTCTTCAAAACTTTTCATTTTACTACTCAATTTTTCCAATAACTCTACTCGTGCATTTAATGAATTTCTGAGTTCCAAACTTCGTTGCTGCTTTTCTTTCATTTTCTCTCCATAAATATTCTTAATCAAAGGCTGAGAAACATCTGCAAGTTTTGCATCAATATTCCTGAGTGATGATTCCATTTCCTTCAAAAAATGTAAACAGGGAAGAGGATATTAACTTGGTAATTCAATACTTAAGTGCCCTATTGATTCTATCAGATAATTGGCAATGAAGATAGCTGCAAATTGAATTGCATAGTTGTGGACAGCGATTCAACCTACAAAATTTGAGATAAAAGGAGAAAAATAAAAATGAAAATATCTCTTCAAAATTTGTCTTGGACCAACAGCATGGTAATTTATGATAGAGTTTGATTGACAGGTCCTTTCTACCCTGGTTCTTGCCTCTACAATTTTGCAAGTCAGTTCCTATTTCCTGTTTTGTAGACCCGAGTTAAGCGCCATTATACATTTGCCACTTTGCTATTTAGCAGGGCCAACGCAAAATCCATCAATAAAAAAGACGCACCTTCAAAATTGCCAATTGAGTGTCAATATCAATTGCTGTTCGCAATGATTCCTCACATGAATTCTTTTCAAATTCAATTTCAACTTCACTTAAGTCGTTTTCTACTTCTTCTACTTTCTTGTCCAAATCTTTTGATTTGATTTCTGAATACAAAGCTTGCAAAAATTCAACCGTGCCTTTTAGTTCATCCTTTAGCATACGCCAGTTTTCATTAATTTTTTGAATTTCATTTTTTACACAAGTTTCGTTTGAACGAATTTCCTTTTCAAGTTCCTTTGCAATTTTCGTCAAATGCTTTCTCATCTCCTCCTTCTGCGACATTTCTCTCAATAGAGCCTTAAAAACACAACAAATACATTTATCTATATTAATGGATAAAAAATTTAAAATAGAGAATGCAGAACCATAACTAAATATATAACTAGATAAAAACGGTAAAGAGCTAAAAATAGCAGGACAGATGAAGATGCATCCTTGCTTTAACGATGCTGCGCACCATCAGAAACACATCTTGTATATACACATCTTTATGCATAAAAATGTTTTAATGACAACGTAAATCTATATATTTTGTGAACGTAGCTAAATACATGTAAATACATGCAAATCTATATAAATTTATGCAAATATATGCAAATAGAGGCCACTCACTTGCTGTTTCGACATTTCCCTTTCAATCACTTCAATCGATTTGAGATCACCATGATCATCTTGTAAAACGATTCTGCATGAATTGATCCAATCATCCAACTCTTGATAAATATTTTGATATTCTCTCCAAATTTTACAAATGTTATCAAGGCGTAGTCGCTCGTTGCGAATGTAATCACGCAATTTCAGCCATTTTTCATTCAATGATCCAAGTTTTATAGAAACTGTACTATTCCCTGTTGCCTCGATTAAAGATTTTGCCTCTCTTTCAACTCTATCTCTTACCCTTTGTTTCTCATAGGCTCGTTTCTCTAATTCACTGAAGCGCATCAGTTTAATCACAATGCTTTCTTGGTCAAATTCACGACTTTCTGCCAATATTTTCAATGGTGAATTCGTTATCTTTTCAATCCAATCAAACAAATGATCACTTCTTGTTACAAATGACTGCCATAACAAAACAATGTTTGTGAGATTCTTCATTTTGTTTGCTGTCACGTGATATGACTTTTCCGCTTTTTCCATCAGCTGTTGGTACCTAGCCTCGATCTCAGGCATAAGCACTAGTTTTGATGTTAGTTGTTGGTGAATGAATTGGATTGGGAGCTGTTTGCTTCTTAAATCATGTACAAGTTTCTACAAACGTAAATCAATCAATCAATCAATCAATCAATCAATCAATCAATCAATCAATCAATCAATCAATCAATCAATTAAACAATCAATCAATCAATCAATCAATCAATCAATCAATCAATTAAACAATCTATTATTAAAGCAATCGATGATCTTAGTAAACAGTAAATAAAAATCGATAATCAGTTAATGAACAAGATATCAAATATTTGATTAATAAACTAATGAATAAATCAATAAAAACAAACCTGATAATTTTGTAACTGAATTTGTGCTCCTTCTAATGCTTCTGGTGCGGCTGCCTGGCGAGTTTTCTCTACAACAACTCTTTCGTGAACAGATAAAAACGTTTCAAACGTATCCAATTCTACTTTGAAAAACTCAAGTGCAAAATTCCTTTCAGAAGAAAGTGCATAAGTGTTAGCAGCAAGCATTTCATTGGTCATAACTGGCGTGGCACATGTCGATGCTGAGCTCATTTCATCTGGATTTTCCTCTTCCGTAACTTCTTGCATCTCAAAACCTGGATGTTCTTTCACCATCTTTGTTGCAAACTCGTCGAGTTTTCTTGTCATATCATCTAATGTCTGCAAGAATTCATTTCTTTGGGAAGTTCCACTTTGTAATCTATGTATCACATCTTGCAAAAACGACATCTGATGTTTGATGATCTTAAAAAGAAGACATAAAATTAAAATCATCAAATTTCAAACTACCAAGCTCTTTATTGGATTTTGATTCAATGAATTCTAAATCTCGAAAGATGCTAGGGCTTTTGAATAAATTCAAGCACGTCTAAAATACTTTTAATTCACTTTTTTCTGGTCTTTTAGTTTTTTTGGTTGACAAATATACAACTATATCATACGGATGTCAAATGTTTTTATCAGACAGTAGTTAATGCTTGCCTCGCATGTCCTTCAAGGCCAACTTTATAATTGCTATTGGAATTGGGCAATGGTAATTATAGTTATAAATAATTGATAAAAACTTCATGATGAAGCAGCCTACCATAAACACTTGTTTCAAAGATGCATCGTCAATCTCCTTTGCCACATCCAAAAGTTTACATAAAAGCATCATTTTTTCAACAGCATCTTTCAAACAGTTTAGCCATTTTTCTATGATTCTTTCTGCATCACTAGAGATCTGATTCGATGGTGTGTTTTTGAGCAAATCGATGACTTTGTTGTTTAACATTCTTTGCTTTTGTGCTAATCTTCGCGATAAATGATTCCAAAGGGCTTCTAAATGGCGTTGCTGATCAACTAAGTTGTTATTTGCATCTCCTGTGGTAAGTTGCTCCAACCGTTCCTGCAAGTCATGCATATTTGGGATGTTGGCACAAACTTCGAATGCAATGCTCTGCAATGTAAATCAAATTTGAAATATTCAAAAAAATTAATGACTTACAAAACGAGGATTTATCAGATGGACTTGTAATTTCTATTTAAGCATTAGCTAGATAAGATGAACAGGCAAGATAAATAAGATCGCAATATATACCAAGAAATGTCAAACTGACCCAGGACTTGATCAATTAATGCCATCTCTTGTTAAAGAAAGTATCAGCAGATCTACCTGAATAGAGGTATTTACACTTTAGAATTAAGTGGTCTTCAGAACTCATGTGACAAAATGACAAAGAGTAAGAAGAGACTTTAACCCACCATAAATCTGGCAGAAACATTCTGAAATTTCTCAAGATCGAATTGAAGAGGAAATGGAATTCGTATGCTTTCTTCACATCGAACAAGCCAATCAAAAACATCTGAGAATAATACTTGATATCGCAAATGATCATCTGGCAAATATTCTTCATCGGGTTTGGTTTTAAATCTTGTTAATAAAATCTCCATCCCATCAGATGCTGCTTCATTATTCTCTTCTTTATCAGGCAAAGCAACAAACAAGGGCTGTTCGGAAATAGCTTTCTCTTTAATTCGCTGCCAATTATCATTCAAACCATCTAAATGTTTACGAACAAGTTCTCGAATGTTTTCATCATTTCCTTGCATGATTTGATTTCCAAGAACATTCAATGAATCAACTTCAGATTGTTGTCCTCCCAGCAAGCCAAACAAATCCTTCAATGAAATGAAATTTTATGAAGATGTTTTCAAATGTGTTGGTCATAGGTAAAGCAGGGAGGAATACTGAATAAAGACAAGTATATGATGGCATCATAGTTTTGTACTTTAATTCAAATCATAAATTATACGAAGTGAAGGATGACTTACTCTAACATGGCTCACAGGATCTATTTGATTAATTTCAACTGTCGCAGCATCATCACCTGGTAACAATCTATTGATATTATTCATTGATTCTAAACATCCACTAATTCTCATATAAAAAGCATCCATCCCAGCAGCCATTGCTTCTTGAGTTTCATTGTCAATCAAGTCATCTAAACACGTGATTCCAGATGTGGTCTCCTCCACAGTCCCGCTGTCTCTTCGCTGTTTCAATGCAATTTGATGCGCATCGATGTCTTTAAGTTGATCTTCAATATCAGCAAATGGTGAGTTCTCAATTGATGCATCATTAAATTCTCCTTTCTGTGATCTTTCAGCATACATTTGTGTACTTCTTTTCGTTTTGTTGCCTATGCCATCAAAATGATTGTCTATCCATGTTTTTAATTCTCTTTTTAAGTCATTTTCACTACCATAGCATTGGTCCTCATTAAATCGCAGCTGGTATCCTTCGTTGCCATGGTCACCTAAATCTCCACATTTCCCAGGTTTCCCTTCAATAACGTCATCAGTATCACTTGTATCAGCAGAAACATTCATAAAATTATTTGACAATGGCGGTTTAAAATCTTCTTGTTTCTTTAGTTCAATCTTTTCAAAATTGCTTAAAGAAGTATCCATCTCTGGAGGGAAATCCTTTTTGTCACTTGCATATTTTCCATTTTGTTTTTCTCTTTCTTCAAAATATAACACATCAGCTTTTCTTTGAGGCTCTTTTTCATTGTCTTTTGGTTCAGAATTGGTCCTTTCTTTATCTTTCTTGTTTTCATTCAAATCTATTCTTCTCTCTTTTCTTTTACCTCCGTCAATCATTCTTCCTCGTTCTTTCTCGTCAACATCATTATTCATTGCCATGCTAACACCTTTAAGAACACGTTTTTGATCAACAGAATTTGTAGAATTTTGATCATTTTGTTGCTGCGTGACGTCATATTCATCTGTACATTCGCTTTTAAAGGATGTTTTTATTTCACTATTTAATACTTCACCAAAAGGATTACCAACATCAACAACTTTTTGCCCCTCTTCATTAGTTCCTTTAATGCTTTCCATGCCACTTGTTACTCCACTTTCCAATACATCCATATTAGGCCATTCACTGCTCACGTGACTTATCTTGAATTCTTGCATCAACGGTTCCATTTTTTCATATTCACTTCTTTTAGCATTTTCATCCATTAATTCATCTTCGTTTTCAGCTTCTTTTTCATACCCTATTTCTTTATCTTTTCCCACTTCTTTGTTCAGTATCTTTTCAACACTTGATGCCTTATTTTTCCATTCCTTTTCAATTAAAGCACCATCTTCTAATGTGACGTCATCAACAGATGCATCGTTAAAAACGGATTTTTCAAGCCAGTTCCAAACACGTGGTATGATAGGCGATGGCAATGATGAAAAAAGTGATGGTGAAGATGGTTCATCTTTTAGGTTTTCTGATTCAATCGGTTCATTTTCCTGTGGTATGATGATCGGGAATTCACTTTCGGACCCTAATGACTGCCGTCTTGGTGTTGGTGGAATGACTTGAATCATGGGAAAAGATAGATCAGGCAAGGAAACATCAATTGGTTGCGTAAGATCCAAGGACTGTCTTCTCGGTGTAGGTGGAATAACATTAATGTCAGGAGCAGGTCCAGTTACCGATGCAAAACGTTTGTAAGATGGTTTTGATGTTCTGTCGCTGATAATAACAGGATAGTTAGTTTCGGTAGTGATGTCACCGGCAGCTTTGGTTTGCTTTGGTGATTGCGGTGGCGATGAACTGTTGAAAGACATCCGACGTGGAGTTGCTGGGATGATGTTTATGTCTGGCAAATCAAATGAAGCATCTTGCGCTTCTGGTGTTGAAAGTTGTTCAGATATGCATGAGCTAATTGATCCTTTCCGTGGTGTTGGGGGAATTATGTTGATACTTGGTCCATCTAGCGCCGACAAATGCCCATTTTGTTGCGAATAATCCATTTGTTCACCGTTTTCACTGCTACTTTTAGAAGCTGATTCAAGTTTACGTAAAAGCTCAATAAAATCGAGTTTATCAGATTCACCTGACACTAAATCATCAGGCAACAAATCTTCTTGGTTTCCATTTTCATTCCGATCCACCTCTGCAGAAATATTTTGCCCGCTTGGCTCCGATTGGCTGGGTTTCTCTGGAGTATCTTTAGATTTGTGATTATCATCAATAATCAATCCAGGTTGCATGACGTCATCTGGTAACTCATAGCAAATCATTTGTTGCAGAGGTAGTGTTTCAAGAAGTTCTCTTTCTGTGACCTCTTCTTTATTTTCTTCTGTTTCTCTGTGTACCACAGCACTGCCATTTTCATCAGATGAAGGAGCAACTTCAGCATTGGAAGCAACCTCATCAGAACTCCGCTCTTTACTTCCTGTTTCACTTCCTTGTCTTTTTCTAAGCATTATCCCATCATCAACATCTTCCTTCCAAGAAGTAAACTTCTTCTTGCATTCATCATCTTTCAATTTCTCATCTGTCTTTAAACGGATATCAAATTCATTTGCAGAACTGACTTGTCGTTTATTTTCTTTATTTTCCATCAATTCCTGCTTGCTCTCATCATAATTGCTTTTTACTTCCTCTTGTGGTGGGTTATCATCAGAAATCGCTTGTTGCCTCGTTATGATTTCCACTGGCCTAGAGCTTCTACTCGCTCCTGCTTGGTTTGTTGCATTTGTTGCTATGGATACTACTTGATCTGTTTTCATAGGTGCTGATTGTTCCATAGCGACTGATGACTCGGTCCCACTAGCAACTGATACCTCGGTCCCATTATGCATAGAGTTAGAAGTCACTCTGATTGTATAAGGAATAAGTTCAACACCAAAATGTGGATTATCATCATGATCAAATGAATAAATTCCACTTGATTCTGAAATCATGGAACAAACAGATGCACTCAAATCTTCTGGTTCTTTAATTTTCTCACTTCTTGGCGTACAAATCAGTTTTAAATTTCTTTGAATCCTTTGAGCACTTTTCTTTTGTCCATTTTCTTTCTCTTTTTCAATCATTGTTTCAAGTGCCAGTACCTTTTGTGAAAATTCGTCAATATAATGCCTGTCTTCAATGCAAGTTGCAAAAAAATGATCGTCAAAATCATCAGATTTGGAGTCATCTTTTCCTGTTATTAATTCTGTCACATTCTCATCTTCAGACTGTTTCTCACTTTCTTTCTGTTGAGCTCTATCTTCGCCTGCATCTAGCACACTAAAATCATAAGATGCCTCGCTTTCATCTACGCTGATTTTAGTAACAATTTCCTCAATGACTGAATCCTTCTCAACATGTTGCATTACGGTATCTTCATCAATCTCGTCATTTACTTCCTTGTTCAGCTTCTTGGAATCATCATATTTTCCATAAACAGAGGAATCACTTGCATTTTCATCTATGAACATTTCATCAGAGTTGTTTACTTCCGTTTCTCTCTCAATTTCTTGATCATCTCTCTTTCCTTCATTCAGTTGCATGCTCTCATCATCTATCGTCGAATTTTTCGCATCTGACAGATCCGTTGAATCAAGCACACTGTTTTCAAGCAGATTTATTTGCAATTTGTCCCATTCATCAACCAAACCTTTTAAAGCAGGATTGAACCTAGCCTCTATTTCAGGAGATGAATCAAACACGGTCTCGATTTCATCAGTCATTTGCTGAATTGCTTCCACGTTTTGCTTCATCACCTAGCAACAACAACAAAAATAACAAAAATTGAGCTCAAACGACAAGCAAACATTCCTTAGAAAACATTCATTAACACGTCAGTTGAACAATATCTGTTTGTCTTAATTCCGAAACTCTCCTGTACGCGTAAGCATATTTAAAATTATGCTAAATTACAAAGAGCGACAGTTGACTTGAGCCATTTTAATCATTTGAGGCTAATTGACCCCGTTTTCATCATTTTGAGGCTATTTGACCTCGCTTTCATCATTTTGAGGCTATTTGACCCCGTTTTTCATCATTTTGAGACTATTTGACCTCGCTTTCATCATTTTGAGGCTATATGACCTTGCTTTCATCATTTTGAGGCTATTTGACCTCGCTTTCATCATTTTGAGGCTGTTTGACCTCGCTTTCATCATTTTGAGGCTATTTGCCCTCGCTTTCATCATTTTGTGGCTATTTGACCCCGTTTTCATCATTTTGAGGCTATATGAGCTCGCTTTCATCATTTTGAGGCTATTTGACCTCGCTTTGCATATGAATAAATGAGACTTGTTTTACCAACACTGACGATTTTTGTGAAGAAAACCATTGACCTGGTACTGGAAAATACTTTGTTATGTTATGTAATGATAAAATTCACTTTGATGTGAGAAAGTTGCATGTCAATGACATTTGAATTCAAAACACATTTCAACATTACACAGGATTTGATTCTCAGCACGTGACAAAATGCAGTGACGGTCGGAGCTGGAAGCACCTGGCCTAGTTTGCATAGAATTTATAATAAAACCAAGCGAGTAGAAAAGATCAGAGATAATTATTTTTATTATCATTATTATTATTAAACTCTTATCATGGCCTTGATGATATACCAGCGTCTGTGATCAGGCCACCTCCCGTGGCTTTCGATAATAGATCGTTGGTATTTCTTGCTAAACCGTCTTTCCTTGTCTTCTAGTGCTCTATTCCGTCCTATGTGCTATAGTCCATTATTATTATTATTATCATTATCAACGAATCACTATACAGGATTTTTCTACAGTCATATCATATTTACAATAGGTACATATATATACTGTTAGCACAGAAGTCCTGTTAAATAAATTGATACAACAAATCAATCAAAAGAAGCTCTATATCAAACTTGCAATAAAAATATGGAATATAATCAATACCTGCTTCAAAACTGGACTCGAAATTGCATCGGTCATTAACCGGTTGGAAGTATCAATTAAAGAGGATGCGCCTCGAATTAAAACACCCAGCCTCTTTCCAATGCCAGTTCTATGATCCACATCCTTCAAAAGCGAGTCAATTTCATTTTCGATAGAAATCAACGTAGTAGAATATTGCTTCGCACTTGGAATTTCTTTGGACATCTTTTCAACACGTGCTTTGAAAGATTGAAACTGTGAATTTTGTGACAATACATTGCTTTTGAAATTCTAATTGGAAAAAAACAAAATAAATCATCCATGACATCACCATTAATCATTGTAACAAAATAAAATGTTAATATACAATTAAATATTCATGTTAGAAATAAGACGATTAAATTTATAGCTGAATTTATCACTTTTCGACCTCGGCGCTCAGGAAATTAATTAAACAGCTGAAATTGAATAAATAAATTCTGAGAAATAATGACATTTAATGTTCATCAAATATCATTGTTCATTAAAATAAAAAAGATTAATAAATAAATAAATGAAGAAATAAACAATGAAATACAATAAATGATGATAATACCATAAACTGATTGGCATCTTGATCTGGTTGTAATCCACTTGAGGTCATCCATAGCTCCTCAAATTCATTCCTTGCAGTAACTGCCCATTTTTTCCAAGTGGACACTTCATCTTTGATTCCATTAATAAGTTCTATCTTTTGGGTTTCATCCATTATTCCCACAATTGCTGCATTGCAGCTTTGGCCTAGATCAGACTGGCAATTTATCACTGATTCTCTACTATCTGATGATCTTCTCACTTCTTCACTTTCACTCTTCGCCGTTGCCTTGCAAAAGAGGATACAACAATCAGAATAATCGCCAAGTTTTTATTTTTCAAAATTTCATACATACATATACAAATAATAAAAATTACTTTTCACCGGTCTGCTACAAAAAGTGCTCGATGCAAAAGAAGCAGAGCATTATTAAACTTAACAATGAGTTTACATAAACAAATAGATATATAGCATTGTATTGCTAACATACAGGAGCCCTTAAACCCTCAGATTGAGAGATGATATCATAATTTTCAATTAATTTTAGTGTATTACTCAACCCCTAATAACTCTTAAAATACCTTAAACAAAAATATCAAAACAACAGAAGAAACAGATGTTCAAGAAAGTTACAAAAAACACAATTATCAAATGGCAAAAGAAACAAAGCCTAAAAATATTCACCGCAAACATCTGTTTGCAAAACTGCGTAAAATGGGCCTTTACAATGTGTTTCAAATACATCTTAAATTCTACTTTAACACGTTAAAAAGATCTTTCATTCTAAGATTTGGAAGGATAGGAAAGTATAAATGTTCATACAACGTGAGTTAAATATATTTAAATAAAACATTTACATTAAACTGAAAAACAATCAAAGATGACAATTTAAGTCAAAATGGAAATAATGAATCTAATTAAGTACACCAAACAGTGCGAAAAAGTGTTCTCGATACTAAATTACAATTTCATGAAACCTAAAAACAGTCTCAAATACTGTCGAATCATCAAATAAAATCATCCAAGTCTGCATCTGGAAATTCTTTACATTTTGAAGGAATCAAAAGTGCATCAATTAAGAATATATAAACATTGTTACCTGAGGGAGAAAATTAATCCATGTTTTAATAACAGCGATTAAATGTAATAGCAAATTTTGAATGGTTGCAATGAAATGGTGTTTCGTATTTGTTGGCAACTTTCAGTTCTGCCACGAAGATGTATAAGCAGGTGTAGTGATAGCACCTGTCTTAGGCCAAGTCTTGGTCTCTCTGGTAACAACAATTGCCGCTTACAGTTGTTCGAAAATAAGATTAGGCCAAAATGAAGTCTTTTTCCATCATTTTTGAATCATATTTTAATTAGATTTACATTGTAATTCGATTGAATATGATTTTATTTAATTGAATAATAATTATATTTAATTAAATAATTAATTAACAAAACAAGAGATTAATTGCAACACGATATTGGAATAGTAAAAGAAAAACAAGGGGATCAAGAGTATTTTGATGTAATCCAATCATTGGTCAGAAAATTCTTGTGAAAATGTTGACAAACACGAAATGATGTCTAACCATATGTCATGCACTAACTCAGCAATTGCAAAAAAAATCAATCAATGGAATGTAACAAGTGTTTTGAATGAAAAAATCTAAATAGTTTCACTTATTCTTAGCCAGGAGAAGTAAATAAAATAAAATAAAGAAAATAACAAATGTTGTAACAAATTATTATAATAATGATCATAAGACATAAAAATAATAAATGATATGTAAGGCATGACCGGTTGAATCACCACAATACTGCGAAAAGTTATTCGTGATAAAAAATATTGATGAATATTTTAAAGATAATTAAGGAAAGTTAAAAAGAAGAAAGCAAGTGAATAGCTTTTGAACGTAATTAGAAGAATGTAAAAGAATTGAAAAAATGACAAAAAATAGTTAATAATCGATAAATATTAGAAATGTAAGAAAGGAAACGAAACAATAATGTAAAATAATGTTATCGCTTGGTGTTCATGAAAATATGTGAAGAGAAAAAAGAGGTTTTTATCAAAAAAATATCAAGGCCACAGGATTTCCGTTGTTGCTAATAAAGTTTAAAAAAAGGAGAAAAATAGAATTATTATAGCAATTACCATGAGTTGAAAACGACAAAATCATTGCACTTGATATTTGAGACAAAATGATTGAAAAGACCAAAACATTACAGTTCTTGAAGATGTGTATTTGAGATTAGATTTGAGCTATACTGGGTATTTATGCTGTGTCATTTAGCATTCGGCGAAAAGCACCTGCCCTCAACGGAGCATATAATTGGACATTGTCAAATGCATATGGAATGCACTCTGAGAAGATAACCTTAATAAAACATGAATTTCGCAAAATTAAATACGAAGACATGTGTTCAAATTTCGATGGAAGCAAAATGTTGCTGACGTTAAAAGATAACGAATATTCAACAGTATAAAATATGAATAACTATCGTGGACAGAATTCGCTTGAATATTTTCTCGCTGTGTCAGGAATAAACTCGTGCCATTCTTGACCACGCACGTTTCACAAGGCAGTACCAAAACATGTGACGCAAATTGCGATATAATTAGCGTTAAAATCAAAAGAAATTTTCACATAACAATAATGGGATATTTAATCATCTTCTGATCAAGGTATATATATTTGGAAATAAATTATTGATTTCTATTTGGCAATTAAGGTATGATTTCTTTTCATATAGAAGAGATCTGCAGCTAATTGCCACTGCATTTGAAACTTGTTCCGTTTGCACAAGAAAGATGTCGATTAAATTATGACAGAAAATTCTTTCAAATTATTTTCTCTTGTTGTGTCAATGATCTTTCCGTCTAAGCCAGCTTCCCTTATCAGAGTTGCGTTAAGTATCTTGCGGTACCCTCCTGAGTCCCTAGAGTTCATCAAATCCGCTGCATGTGCTATCATCGGTGAACCATTTGCCACAAAGAATAGCTAATTGCTTATAAAACTTTTTAAGAACAACAACATGACAAATTGCGGGCAGCTGTTGACGGCAAAACTTGAAGTAAATTTCGACTTCTCATTAATTTAAACTTTGCAAAGACTTTTTAAATACATGGAAAGAAAAGCAAAAAGTATTCCGTAGTTTTAAAATATACATATGTACCTTAACATCAGCAGATTGTGTTTGTTGGAGACCGTGATGCTTCAGCCTCTCCTTCATGCGACCTTCTAATGCGACATGTTGTAAAATTAGCCTATCAGCAGCCGATCTTTGAGGCCACGTGATTATGCTATTTTTCGCTAACTCCTTGAGGATGGTGACAGAAGATTGGGTTTCATCGATTAAGGACTGTCAATGTAAAAATAGATAACATCTTAAAATTAATAAAAAATGCATGAAAATGTACAAAAACTACAAAGAATTGACGATTGAATTTATTGTCATGAAATTCTTGAATTTGGAGGTCAAAGCAATTAAATAAAATTAAATATTCGATCCAATGTATTACCTTTAATTCCCGAATATCTTTTTGACTCTGTAGTGCATCCTCCATTTTGCATATAAAATTTTCAGCAAAAGAAATCTTTCTTTGCGCATGCGTCACTTCGGCAATTGCATTGTTTAGAGCCTCTTTCCTGTTTTCTACTTCAATTACAGACGAAGCTAAATGGTCTTTGATGTTCTTCAAAGCGAGTCCACCAGATTTAAGGTAGTAGGGCAAAGAAAATTGATCAATGGAAGAAACTGCTTGTTGAATTCTACCAAGGCATTGCTCAACATTCTAAGGTTTAAAAAAAAATTAAAAAATTTAGAATAAATACCAGTGAAATCAATCCATCAACCAGTCAATCAATCAATCAATCAATCAGTCAATCAATCAATCAATCAATCAGTCAGTCAATCAATCAATCAATCAATCAATCAATCAATCAATCAGTGAATTAATCAAGTATAAAAAATTATAATATATGTCCCAGGTAATCCAATATTGATTCTTAAATTGCAAATTGAACGTTGTTTGAAATTTCCAGAATGTCCGAGCATTGTTTTGATCATTGGCCAAAAATGAAAACTATCTATGTTATATTGTCGAAGTAGCTTTCCTATTGAGTAAAAGACAAGCCGACTTTGTTTTGTTACTATGGTGATAATGAAAGCGATAGCGAAAAGAACAAAGGGGTGAAGAGAATAGAAGATGCGCCAACGCACGTGCATTGCATTAATATGCAAACATGAACAGACATGGCTAATATCCAATCAAGCAACGGTGAGAAAAAAACACTGGAAGCAAAGCAGCTGCTCCGAAAGTTAGATATCCTTCCAAGTTGCAAGATTAAAAACATTTAAATTGACTAATTTTTATATTTTCAGATACATTGATTCACGCTGAAAAGGAGTTAGTAAAAATCGAAATGAAAATAAAAATGCTTAAATCTTGTGCAATTAAAAAAAGGAAAAATTCTGCACAAAATTTTGGTAAAGGCTGCTTTATGTGAATTTAAAATTGAAGATTTGAATAAAGTTGCAAAACAAACATACCTTAACAGTGTCTAATGATTTCTGTAATGATTCAATTGATTCAAAATCATGATCAAGTGATGAAGCCAGCAGTTGATCAACGTTGCATAGCTCATTGGATGCTTCTCTCATCAAACCAAATATCTCTTCTTCATCTTCAAACCCAGTCTCCAATGAACTCAGCGATTCAGACAAAATATTCCCACCATCGATGACGTCATCTGTTTGTATGAGTGATGCTAAACCAGATTCGACACTTTGATCAGATCTCCTTCGAAGTGGTGCAGCATCGGCAACAGTATTATCAACAATTGAATTATTTTCTAATGCCTGTTTGTCTTCTTCCATTTCCTCTTCATTTTTCATTCTCTCTTCTTCGACTAAAGTTGATGATTTGCTCTCAGCCTCAGCTCCAAGTGCTCCTTCAACTAATTCACCAGTTAATTCTTCCTTGGCAGAATTTTCCAGCCCTCCACGCATCACTTTGGTAGGCAATGCAACAATGTCAAAATCTAACTGCAAATCATTTTGTGGAACTTCTTTACATTCTTTTACTTGTTGAGTTAAAGGAGATTTGGCATTAATATTGACAAACATCAGATTCTTCTTATTTTCACCATTACTTTTTCCAAATTCTTGGTCATTAGCAGTCACAGCCTCATCTTCTAAACTTGTCACTTCATTTTCCAAACGTCTTCCAAACGACTCCTTTGTAGTTTGATTAATACTTTTGTTGACATCAGAAACAGCATCATTATCATCACCATCCAGATTAGACATCCGATAACTAGCAGAGAAGCCAGATAAACTAGCAACATCACTCTTCATACTTCCTTTATCTAATTCTTTCTTTGCTTTATTCATCTCATTTGTGTCCATTGATTTCTTTTGACATTCAACATCGTTTTTATCCACTTGAAGTTCTTCATCATCTGCCCTTTCATTTGCTTTTTTGTCACTCATTTCTTCATTTGTGAATGCATTAAAATCATCATTTCTTATCACTTGTTCGCATCCAATTTCATCAACCAGATTGATGTCCTTTTTCTCTTCCTTTTCTTTTTCTTCTTTGTTATGAGCAACTAAATGCTCAGCTTTGGAATAAACGATATCCTTTTCGTCATTTTCAATGATTTCAAAGTCTTTCCTATGACCAACTAAGATTCTCAGGCTTAATTCTTCAAGTAAGGAGACTTCTGTTTTGATTTCATTCGTTACAAGGCTCAGTTCTTCAATAACTTCACTGATTTTGTTTTGACATTCATCTGAAAACTGAACATCTTTCTGTTCGATTACTGACAATTCATTTTTTATTTGTTTTGCAATATCATTTTTCTGCTGCAACTGTTCCATAACTGATTCAATCTGCTTCCCATCACTTTTCTTTTGCATTTCATTAAAAAACAAATCAAAGTCTTCCTTCAAATCATCGATATTTCCAATTTCTCTACTCATTTCTATCAATTTGTTGATATTTGCAACCGATTCAATTTGATTTTCAATTTGAGCTGAAACCGATTTCACTTCATCTATTAATTCATTACATTCTCTTAAAACCTCCTGTCTTTCATTTCCTTCCAGTTTGTGATGCATACTCTTCACGGATGATAATATTCTTGAACAAGCACCTCTGGCATCGCAACATTTTTTACCCAATTCTTCTAATTCATCTTCTAACTGCCTAAAACTTTCTTTTTGCAAAGCTGTCTTTAAATTACTTTTAACACTCTCTATTTCGCTTCTAATACCATTTAAGCCATTACTTAGACTTGCGATCTTTAAATTTGCTTCCGTAAGTTCTTCAATTCTTATTTCTAGTGTTGCTTTTACTTCAAAAATACTTTCTTGCAAACGGAAACAGTCTTTCTCCAATGACAAACTTGCATTTTCATCTTTATCGTTGGTGAAAATTAAAACTTTTGGCAGCTCTGAAGCAACATCTTGCTTTAAAATCTTTAATGAATCCAATGAATTTTCAAGACATTTCAATTTCTCATCAATTGTCTGTTTTTCAGGACATTCTTCTTTGATTTTATCTTCCACGCTTTGCAATCTTGCAACAAAACCTTTAATGATTGCAGCAAAATCTTCCGACTTGCTTTTTGAATCAATTCTGATTTTCTGTAAAATGTTATCCAAGGATTCTTCTGCAAACTGCACTCTTTCTTCGATGTTATGCAATTTCTCTAAAATACTTGTCTTTTCAAATAATTCTTTCGAATCCAGTACAGTTCCTATCTCATTCAATCCATTTTTAATTTCATCTAAATTCTTTTCTACATCTGTAATGTTGCCAAACTCTAAACATCTTTCTGCAAATTTTGTCTTCATTGTATATTCATTTAGATTTTCTTTTATTTCATGTGTTCTTTTCATCATCTCCCTAATCTTCAGCTTAAAGTCAGCCAATCTATCTCCAGTCTTTTTCAGATGTACCTCTGTCTTTGAAACCTCTTCTTTAAGTGACAGCAATTGCTTGTTTTCTATTTCATGCTTAATTTTTGCAGATTTTTCCGATGCTGATTCCAGATATTTTTCAGCCTTCAGGCATTCCTCTTTAATTAATTCTGCATCATCTCTGGATTGTTCTACATTTTCAATGATCTTAGAAACCTCTTCAATCTTTGCATTCACAGCCTGAATTTCATCTTTGAATATTTCAATTGCTTCGAATCGATTCTTTGCCTTATTTTCATGTTCTTTCATCCAATTTTCTAATAATTTCACCCTTAATTTGATGTTCTGCAAATCATCAATTATCAACTCCTTTTCATCGTCTACCAATTTCTTTAAGATGGTCCTACTTTCATGTAAAAGAGACTCATTATCTTCAGAAAGAGATTTCAGTTGTTCTTTAATGTTCTTTAATTTTTCACGGTTGCTTTCCTCATCCAATTTTTCAACTTCTCTACAATCATCTTCAACTTCTTCAATTCGAATCAAACAGCTTGCAATCGATGTAACAAACGCATCTCTCTCAATAATTGATACATCTAGTCTTTCTTTCTTTTCTGAAAGTTCACTTTTCACCGAATTCCACTCTTCTTCAACCTCTCCTAGTAACTTTTCCAGAGAATCCTTTTCTTCATTGGGTAATTTTTCACACATTGATTCCCCAATAGTTACAATGACATTCACATCTTCATCCAAGCTGGTGATTTGATCTACTAAACTGTCTCTTTCTGACAATAATTCTTCCATGCACAGTGCTGCCTTGTTTTCTTTCATCACTGCTTTCTTTGCAATTAAAATCCATTTCAAATTCACGTTTAAGTGTTTCTTGATTTCCTTAACTTCTTTTGTTATTTCATCTATCGTTTCCATTTTGTCATTTAATCTGTTTTTATCCCTCATGATTCTCCCTTCAAAATCTTCTAAATCTTTGACGACTTCGTTCTTCTCAGCAATTGGTAGTTCGCTTATCATTCCTCCCAGGGATGTACGTAAATCATTTATATTGCTTTCTTTTTCATTTAATGATTGAAGCTCATTCTTCACAGCTAGCTTTGCATCTTCCATGTTCTTGAAAAGACTAATTTTCACATCAGTTTCTGGCAGATTTTCATTCATAGTAGACTTCTTTTCTTTCCATTGATTATAATTTCTTTCCAATGACTTTAACTTTTCATCTTCAGCTTTCACCATTTCTTCTCCTTCTATTATCTTTTGTTCAAATTGAAAAAGTCTCTCGTCAATGTTTTTGCATTCTTCAAACTCTTCTTCAAGCATCTTAGCATCATTCTTCAACTTTTCATATTCTTTTGTAACAGTGTTTAAGTAATCCCTCAAACTGCCAATGTTTTCTTTCTTCTTCTCTAATGACGCATCTTGTTCACAACCTTTAAACTCATCAACTTTACTTTTGATATCATCACAGCAATCGATTGCTGCATTTATTAATAATTCAGTTCTTTCCTCGCATTGATTCGACTTTTCTAAAAGAACATTTACATCATTTCTTGCATTCTGGATCTTTTCGCAAAGGCTTTTTCTCCGTTGATTGATTTCTACATCTTCTGAGGCAAATTGATCTGAAGAAAGACTGATATTTGCTTCCATTATTCCTACTTCATCATGCAAATCTTTCAAATCATCAAGAACTTTCTTATTAAAATTTGGCTTCGATTTAATTTCATCCAATCTTTTTCTAACTCTTTCTAATTCAGTCTCTTTACTGTTAAAAACTGCCTCTAGTTCCTTTCTTTCTTCCAACAAGGCATTGAGTGTCTTTTTTCGGGCATTTTCTGATTTTTTCATGCTTTCAATTCTATCAATTGCCTTTTTCAGTTGCTTTGCAGCCAAACTCTCATCATGTCTAAATCTTTCTTTCTTTTCATCTTTCTCGCAAAACTTCTTCAGTTCTTCGTCACATGCAGTCAATCTTTCAACGGCCCAATCTCCAATTGTAACTTGTTTTTCAATGTTTTCCTCTCCTCTATTAAATCGAGCAATTTCAATTTCATCCAGTTCTTCCATCACCATCTCAATTCCTTCCATAAATTCTAACTCATCGCCAGCCATTCCAACTGCTTCATCAAACTCGATGCTCAAAAAATTAAACTGGTCATGAAGCCGCACTCCCTCGCTTTCAGGAAGCAAAGAAAAAGCATTTTTATATTCATGTTCTGCAGCATTCATTTCATTTTCAAGTGAAGTTAAATCTGATATCTTTTCTTCGTAAAAAGACCTGTGCTGATCTTTATTATCAAATTGTTCACCAGCCATTTCATCCTTTATCGATACTGTTTTGTTTATCAAATCGTCTATTTTATCTGATATCATGTTAAAATCATTCTCCATCTTTTCAATTCTTTCACGATCTGCTTTTACTTTCCCTTTCATGTAATCAAAATCTTCAAGAAACTCTGACTTTATTTCCAGCAGTTCTGCCATCTTCCCCGTTGACAACTGGTTCGCAAGTTCTTCTTCATCTTCTAAAATTGTTGCAAAAGCTTCATCGATTTTACTGAGTAAAAATTCATCTTCTTCATTGTTTTCTTTCAATTCATGAAGACTGTACTTCTTTGCATATTCATTTTCACTCGCTTTCATTTCCTCTAATTGCTGCGCTAAATTTGAAATGTCATCTTCATAACTTTTCATTGCTGTTTTCATTTCTTGTTCTCTTTCTAACGATTCAGTTTCATTTTCTACAATAGCATTCATTCTTTCACCAAGTGAATCTACACAGCCTATTAGATCATCTACGTATCCAGTATCCGATCCATTTTCTTTTAACATCACTGCCATTTTCCTCAAATTTCCATTTGCAATTAACAATCTGGATACTCCTGATATGCTTTTCTGCAACTCCTCCATATTTGCATCTTCAGTTTCATTTTGCAATTCATGCATTTCTACTTTGCGTTTTATATCATCAATTTGATCTTTAACCATTTTCGATATATTTTCCATCAACTTATTTCCTTCAGCATCTTTTACATTGATTTTTGCTATCATCTGATCAATTTCTGAGTTTAATTTTTCAGTTGTTTCCTTTCCCCACGTGTCCTTACAAGCTAATTCATTTTTCAATTCACACAGTTTATCCTTTGTGTCCTTGAGGCTTCTTATATTATCAAACACAACAGAAAATTCAGCAACAGTTTCCGGGTCTTGCATGTCATTGGCGCATTCAAATGCAATAGAGTCGTCTAATTCCAATTTGATATCGTCTATGGTTTCTAGGAAATCAATTTTCATTTTACAATCATTAATTTCATCACCAAGTTTCTTTTCAGTTTCATCGATCTTATATTTCTTGTCATTAAGTTGAGCTTCGATTTGTCCAAAATCTTTCGGTGTAATTTTTGATTTCAAGTTGTCTTTTCGTGAAATTAAATCCGCGAGTTCTTTGCTTAATTTTTCATTCATCTGTAAAAGCAGTTGACATTTCTCTTTATGCCCATTTAATCCTTCCAAATCTTCAAAAACAGGAGCTGAAAGGGCAGTCTCTGCAATTTGTTCATCCATTATTTCAAGTTCTTCGTTGAATTTCATCAAATCGTTCTCAACTATTTCCATATTTTTAATTTTCTGCTTTAAAGTTTCAACAGCTTGTTCTCTTTCTTTTTCATTTTCATCTATCATTTTCAAGATCACATTTGCTTCCTTTCTTACTGATGCATATTTGATATTACCAATTTTGTCCTCTCTCAAATCATCATTAATCTCTTCTGCCTCTTCAACGATTTCCATAGCTTCATTGATACAAGATTTCAAACCACCATCAGAATTTCTCACTTCTTTGATTTTGTTTAACTTCACAATCACAGACTGAATCGCATTTCCATCCTGTTCTATTCTTTTCAGTTTGTTCAAATCTCCTTCGAAGGTCTCTTTATATTTGGCAGCTTTCTCTGCAACTGTGACCATCTTTTCATTTAAATCATTTATCTTCATTTCAATGGCTCTCTGATCTTCATCACTCAGTCTTGATTTTGCATCAATAAATGCGGTGTTTACATTTCCAATGCGATCCTTAGATGTCAACAACATTGTTTCATAATCATCAAATATACCTTTGACACTATCCACCTTTTCGCAGTTATAAATATTGTTTAACCGTTCGCTTATACTTTCAATGTCGTCATGAGTCTCATTTAAATCTTTAGCAATTAATTGCTTCATTTCCAACCACTTCGCATTATCTTGCAACACTACCTTTTTATCGTAAATCATTCTTTCCATCTGTTGTCTCTTCACTTCAATTTTTTCTTTGTCTTTCAAAGGAATTTGATTCAAGTGGACACCCAATGCTGCATCTTTATCATTAAAATCGTTTTCAATCTTTTCCAATGTTTTCATTGTTTCTTCATTCGTTTTCTGTGTCAATTCGTCAGTTTCTAATAAATCTTTCTCTGTGATTTTAACATCATTGATTTCTTCCGAAAATCGTTCGAGGTCATTATTAAAGTTATCCAAAAATCGATTTGTTTCCTTTACTTCCATTGCTTTATTATCCAATCTAACTTTCTCTCTTTTACATGATTCTTTCAACGTGTTAATCCTCTTTTCACAATCTTCCAACTCAGTCTTGGTGATTACATCTCCAGCTATTCGCAGCCTTCCATTTAACTCCCCGATTCTATCTTCGATTGCAAACAACAAATCACGTTCTTCATCTACACAATCCGCAATATCTTTCAAGCAATCCATTTCTTCGTTTCTACTTTTGCATTCTAATAATCTCTTTTCAGATTCATTTATATCAGCAATTAATTCTTGGTATGCTTTATTAAATCTTCCACTTTCACTTTTCATTAAAATTATATCATTGCGTAGATCTAGCTCAACTTTTTTCACAGTTTCCAACTTGTTTTTTACTTCACTTGCAGTTGCAAAATTGACCTCCTTCGTCTGGGATTCTCTTAAAATTTCATCAGTTGCTTCCAAACATTCATTAATTTCATACAAAAGCGCATTTGCAGTGTCTACACGTTCGTTTATTGGCAGTTTACAACAATCTTTCAACTTCGTTTCGATCGATGCAACTTTCTCTTCGAGCCTCTCACTTTCTTGCTTCTGCATCAGAACATTTTCAGCATTTTGCTGCAAATCTATCAGTCGGCATTTTTCTGAATTAATACTACCTTCAAGAGCATCAATTTTATCCATAATAATTTGACATTCCGATGCTGGTAAATCTCCCTTCATCATTTCAACTTTTACATATTTTTCTTCTAACTGGTTCTTAGCTGATTCTAAACTGGCAATCTTCTCTTTCATATTTTCTATTATATCTCCGACATCTTCATTGTCCATTTCCACACCACAAACCATTTTAACTTCTCCCGTGATTGCTTCTATTTCTTTATCCAATTGTTTCCAATTTCCTTGCAAAACATTCTCCTTTTCCAAGTCGCAATTTATTTGCGATATTTTCGATTCACATCTGTCTAATAACTGTTCCAGCTTTTCTTGTGGTATTTCATACACATTAGGCCATGCCTTAACCCTTCTTTTCATTGTTTCCAACTGCTTCGAGCAAGAATCTGCAATTTCCTTTGCCCGCTCTAACTGCATAGTAAGATTCAGTTTCTCATCTGCAAAATTTTCCCGAACTTTGGTGCTACCTTCTTCGCCTATGACAAAATAAAAACTTTATGAAAGAAATACAATGGAAGGCAGAATGAGCCAAATTTAATAAGAAAATGACTCACTGATATCAGTGCACGTTGATTGTATTCATTAAAAGTTAATAATCAGAAATTAAGTTAATAATAAACAATTAAAACTATGAAAACAAGGATAATAATAAACAAGGACAACTAATTCTATGGCTTACCTGATTCAATTTCTTTCAAAATCTTGTTTACTTCTTCTTCTACTCCATTCAAAAATGCCTTTATCTTGTAAGTCTCGTTGCATTTGTCCTCCATTTCTTCTTTCATACTACGAACTGTCCTTATTTCACCTTCAAAATCTTTCAAGACATCTTTAACCTCGATGTTGTCATCATTTTCATCAATGGACCTTATCATTTGCTCTCGATCTTCCATCATCGAGAGAGCATTCTCAACAACTTTCATTTTACTTTCTGCACTTTCATTTCCTTCAATACAATCAATCCAAAATGAATCTTCATAAACAATTTTTCCAATGTCCATTACTTCAGCTTTTAGTTTTGCACAATCTTCCATCACATCCTTCATCTTTCTAATTGAATTTTCACGATTGACCAATGTTTTTTCACGCTCTTCTACGTCATTCTGCAATTTCGTCATCTCTTCTAAAATCCTTTCCTCAAATAACGAAGGCAGTTGAATTTCTGAGGTTGCTAATTGGTCTCGTATTCCCAGCAGTTGTTTTTCAGCATTCATCAAATTCTCTTTGTATGTTTCTAAATTTGCAATCTCAGCATCGACACTCAATTTACTGAATTGAGGCTTACTTTCCAATTCAATATTGTTCAATTTGTTCTTCGCTATTTGTATTGCTTCTGCAATGTGAGAAGAACTATCTTTCACTTTTTCACACTCATTCAGTTTAGCAATAAATTTGTCTTTGCAATGGCGACTTTCAACCAGATAATCATTAACAATTTTATTGGTTTGCATCATTTCAATTCCATTCCCACGAATGACTTCCAAACATGTCAGTAATTGTTGGTAATTTTGTGCAACAGATTCCAATGTTTCAATGCTTTCCTTCAATCCCTCAGCAACAGCATCAAATGATTCTTCATTGCAAGATTTGTCTAATGCATCAAAAACAGAATGACCAACTTTTTGCGAATTTAAGTAAACTTGTTCATTGTCATTAAACATTTTATGTCCCGTTCGCATAAGATCTAACACTTGCCTAATTTCATTAATACGGCTTGAAATTTCATCAAAACGATGAGAAACCTTTGCATTATCAGCATCAGACAAAGAAGCAGTTAAATTTTCTGCCTTAACTCCAATTTCATTCATTTTATCTTGCTTGGTAAGAAGTTCACCTTCTAACTGGTCGATGATATTTTCAAATTCTTTATCATTTAACTCTAGCTTTTGGATTTTCTTTTCCATCGCAGCAAGAAATTCCATTTCTTCCTCAATCCCAGACATTAACTCCCTCATCTTATTGATTTTTTCATATTCCATTGTAACATCATTCATCTTTTCTTGCAATTCCTTTTTGACATCATTAACTTCCGAATGCGATGTTTTCGACCTTTCTTCTTCCTCAATTTGATCAATCTCATTTTTCAATTCTTCAATCGCTTCGATTTGGTGTAATAATTCCTCCTTTCTTGATTCATAATCATCTCCTTCCATCACGGATGACTCTGATTTGTTAATTGTTTCTAATCTTCCTCTGACACTGTTCACGGTTTGTCTGATATCAAATTCAGTTTTAGCCAAAGTTAAATCATATATTCTCTTTTCTAAATTCTTCCCACAACCTTCCAAATTAACACTCATTTTCTTTAAACTTTCTTTCAGCTTCTTTCCCTCAGATTCTGGGATGTGGTCTACAATATCATCAGAATATTGCTCTAGATTTTCAAAATCATCCATTATCTTGCTCATCATTTCTTTTCCGTTTTTACTTGCATTCAATTGCTCATCTAAAGAGCCATCTTTTTCATCCAACTCATCAATATCTTCCAACAGTTTATCAAATTTGTCCAACTTTTCCTTCGTGATTTTTAGTCTTTCTTTTGCCTTGTCACAAATCTCTTTCTTTGATTCAATTTGAGGTTTAAGTTCATTGAATTTGGAAATCAGCTCTTCAATATCACATTGTGATTGTCTTAAAAACTCTTCATCTAGATTACTATTTACTAAAAATGATTCCATTTCATCGAGTTGTTTTTCAACTGTCTTCATCTTATCCCATGCAGATTCTAACGTTTCTACGCCATCTTCAGATTTTGCATCATATGTTTCGTTAACACATTCCAACATCTCAACATCTTTCTTTGCATCTTTTATTTTGTCTGTAATAGTAACTTTTTCCTTCAGAACCAAATTCATTTCATCATTCGATGTTTTCAATCGGTCAAGTTTCTTACTCAGCTTTGCACATGATAACAACAAATCTTTTACATCTGCACATAGCATTCCACTTGATTCTATTTTGCTCCAAATTCTTTCTACAACTTCCTTGGCGTTTTCGATGATTTTTCTATTCGATGAAACCAAATGCACAGCTTCATCAAGTGAAACTTTGTCTTCATTCATCATTTCAACATCATAAACATCAGTTAATGTATCGTCTATTTGCTTCAAATTTATGTTCGATTCTTTTATATCCTCCATGACAGTTTCATTTTGAGCAAGTCTTTCTGATAATGCTGCTATCGTTTTTTCTATTCTGCTCAATTCCAAATCATTTCTTTTCATACAGTCTTCATACACACTATCCTCGATGTAATTTCTCTTTTCATTCAAGTCTCTTTTTGCTTCGACAGTTGAGGATTCCATCTTTCGCAAATCTTCTATCTTTTCTTTTAGCAACTTTTCCATCTCATTATGCGTCATATTACCATTTCTATCAATTAGTTCCACTTTGCTTTCTTCTGAGAACCCTTCGTTCATTCCATGTTTTATTCCATGTTCCATTTCATCTGCTGGTGCTTTGGTCAACGTTTTAACGCATTCGTTCAATATATTACACTTTTCTAAAACCTGGCAAATTTTCTTTTCACAAAGTGTAATGTCTGCTGCAATCTTACTATCTTGTTTTAGACCAAATATATCCTTATCAATTCTCTCTTTCATTTCATAAAGTTCTTTCTCCATATCTTTGACCTTTGTTTGCATTTCATCTAATTCACATAAAAGGGCCTCATTATCATAAGTGCACTGTTCTTTTTCTAATTCTTTAGAAAAAGCATTGCAATCATTTTCAACATCGGCCAACTTTTCTAAAATTCTCCGTTTCGATTCATAACTGCTTTTCTTAGCTTCAATTTCTCTTTCCAATGAGTCGCTTTTCTCCCCAATTTCTCGCTTAATTTCCATAATTTCAGCTTTTTCTTCTTCCGATAACTGGAATCCGTCTTCTAAATTTGTCACATTCTGCATGAATTCATCTTTTTCAGCATTCAATTTTGCTCTGTTATCATCAGTTCTCTTTATTGCATCTTCTAGATCTTTTGATGAACAACTGAGGAGATCTGCGAACTCAAAATCAGTGGACATCATATTTCGAGCTTTTTCTTTTAACATTAAAAAACGATTGTTTACATCAGATAATTTCTCGATTTTCTCCAAATCTTTTTCGATGTCTTTCTTGCATTTCTCATTCATCTCCAATATCTCTCTTTTCATTTCATCATAATCTTGTCGTGGAATTGTTTCAGAAATTGTTTCCAACCTTTCAATCATCATATCAGTTTCTTTCAATGTTCCCTTTTTCAATTCTAAATCATTTTCTGTAAAATCAATTTGTTGGACAATGTTACCTTTCCCAAAACATTCTTTATTCTCCATTTCATCAAAGTTCTTCATTTTGCTCTTCAACTCTTCAAGTTCCTTTTTACCCTCAACCAGTTCTTCATTACTTTTTTCTGCTTTTACAATCAAAATTTTTGCCTTTTCCGTTTCCTTTTTTAGTTCTTCTAATAAATCTTTGTGCATCACAGTTTTCTTGTCTTTCAATAACTCGAGTTCATCATCGTGGTTAATTTCATCAATTGATTCTGCAAAATTCACGAAAACAGATGGTTCAGCAATCATCTTTTCACTCTCTAGGTTTGAACATAAACCATTTAATTCTTCATTCAGTTTTTTCATTTCATCAATCTTCGTTTTTAAAGCAATCATCTTTTCTGTCGTCTTTATTTTCATAATAACTGCTGACTCCAAATCATCCATTATTTTTCTGGTTTCTTCTGTTTCCACTTTTAACCTGTGAATCTCATCTTCCGGAAGAATTTCCAATAAGTTGCTTTCCTGAGTTGCAATTTCTTTTAGTTGATCCTTCAACGATGCAATCAACTTTTGCTTTGTCTCCAAATTACAAATTTTAGCATTTAAATTATTGTCACATTCTTCAACTGGTTCAATTGTTTTTACCTCTTGCTTTATATCTCGTAAACATTCATTTCTTTTCAAAACTAGTTTATTCGCATCTTCTAGTTGTTCATATTTCTCCATCACTTTTTCTTTTGCTTTACACAAATTATCGCCGATATTTTCAAGTTTTTCAGCCAATTTTGCCTTGCAAGAATCTAAAACATAATCAGATTCAAGACTTTCCAAATGCTTTGAGATTTCATCTTGCATTTTTTCTATATTCTCAACATGTTCTTTGGCAGCAATCATCTCCTTTTCTCTGTCATCAACTTGCAAATTTCGTTCAGCAAATGAAAGCACTTCATTCAATGAATTTTCATCATCCGCAATATTTTTAGAAATATTCAAAAGTGACAATTTTTCTTTCTCAAATGAAAGTCTTTTCAAGTTTTCATCCTTCGTGTCCATGATTTGTTTCTTCATTTTCTCTGTTAATTTTTGAACAGCTTGACTTACAACATCATTTCTTTCTTTTAACAATTTTTGATAGTCTTCTCCATTTTCAATTTCCTTTATTCTTTCTTCACAAATAGATAATTTATCAACAGATTTATTCAATGATGCAACACGAATCGAAGCTTGCTCCTCATCTAATTCCATTTCATTTTCAAGATCTGAGAAATCGGTTGACAAAACTTTATTCATTCTCCCATCATCTTCAACGTCATTGGTCACATCATTAATCATTTTCACCCATTTTTTCATTTCCATCAATTTTCCTGAGCATTCGCCAATTTTCTGCCTCGCATTTTCCACTTCATTTCCCATTTCAACTTCCGCATTGAAATGCAGTCCTTTAGAACACTCTTGAAAGTCATCAAATTTCTTTTTAAGGTCATCGCCCATTTCTTGTAATCTAAATTCGCGGAACTTCAGCAAATCCTGAAGCTCATTAATGTCATCAATTTCCGCCATAATTTCGATTTTGCCATCAATTTCTTCCATTTCACTTTGCATTTCTTCGAGTGCTCCATGTAAGTCTTCCTTAGATTTTTCTGCCACTTCGCATTTCTCTGAGCTCAAATTCAATTTTTGCTGAATCTCAAGAGTTTTTGATGCAACAGAATCTAACTTTTCTTTCAAATTTGCAAACTCTTCCGGTTTTATATCGTTTGCAGCACTACTAAGAACTTCATAAATTGCTGGAACTTGTTCTGTGACATGCATAATTTCCTGAATGGAATCACTTAATTCACCAATAACCGTAACAAGATCATCTTCGTTTAAAATTGTATCACATCTTTGGTCCACTTTTTCCATAACCGATTTTAATTTGCTCATTTCATCTTCAACCTGTAGCACTACGCGCTTCGATTTCATTACGTCACCAGTTTCTGCTTCCAATTTACCGATAGATTTATCAATACTTTCTGATACATCTTTTAGTTGTTTATTTAATTCAGCAGGAATGTCATCAATTTCTTTCTCAATATTAGATTTTATCACCATTGCTTCACTTTTAGCTTCCACAGCAGAGTTAATAATTTTTTCTAAATTTTCAATCGAATCCACTGTTGCTTCACAGCTTTTAATTTCATTGACCTCTTTCGCACGTTTGTCTAGAACAACTTCTAAAGATTCCAATTTCAAAATGGCGTCTTTTATCTTGCTCACATTCTTTTGCCGTGCACAAGCTATTTCAGCTTCATGTAGCCTCTCTTTCAACTCTGACTGTGTTTGCATAAGGACCTTCTTTTCATTCAATGGCAAATTTTGCAATAAATTCTCAATTCCTTCAGCTAAGATTGTCTTTGCCATGTCCATAGCTTCTTCGCTTTCACCAAGAGCCAAATCATCCCATGAATTAGAAGCTTCTTCAGCAATTTTACGAGTAGCCCTTTGAAGTTTTTCATTCAGCTCCTTCAGCGTGTCTTTATATTTGGTTGAGTCTGATATCAGATCAGCAAATTTCTCACTTTTCAAATTCAAATTGTCTCTAGTCACATTGCAAATCTCTTCAAGGCTTTGGACATCATTTAGCAATTCAGAAACTTCGGAATTCGATGACCCTTGCTTTGAATGCTCATCTAATTTCATGCAAAGATCCGGGATATCATTTAACACAAATGAAACAGTTTCAAGACAATGGGATATTGCTTCAATGCAATTTTGCAAACTGTTTTCATTTGATAATCCAATGTTTATTTCATCCACGTTTCTAATATTCCCTGAATGAGTGTTTATCCTTTCTCGTAATTTTCCCAGTTCTTCTAATCCATCCTTTGATCCTTGTTTCAATTCTTCCGGTTTCGATTCAATTTCATTATTTCCAACCATAACAGCATTTTCCGCTTCCCTGCTCGTGTTGAATTCCGCATCGTTTTCTGTTTCAAAATATGAATCGCTTTGAGGTTGTATAATTCCCTCATCCACAATATTTTCATTTATTTCATTTCCACTTTCCCTTTTCTCTTCATCAATTGTTACAAAAATTTTGCTTTGAAGAACTGCCAATCTGTCTTTCGCATCATCAATCATTAAAGAAAATCCTTCATCTTCTGTCACTTCTAAAACATTTCTTAAAATAGATCTTTCATTCATTAAATCTTCTAAACGTTCGGCCATCAGTTCGAGTTGTTTCTCGTTTAGCGAAGGACTAGATTTCTCCATTTCTTCGATTTCTTTCAGGCATTGATCAAGATCACTTTGAGTTTTTTGTTTTACATTGACTTTATCTTCAAGATACGATAGCTGAGAATCAATTGATTTTCTGATTAAATTTGCACGTTCATGGAACATTTCCATTTGCTGTTCTATTTCTTCTTGACTCCCATTTGATAACAATCTTACTTGACAATCCTCTAATTTCTCTGAAAGTTTTTTGTCAACATTCTCAAGCTTTTCCTTCACTTTCAAAAACCCTTCGACTCTTTCCTCAAGTCCAATTTCATCAGCCGTAACTGATACCCCACTCTCGATCTCTTTTAAATTATCCAAGGCCCTTAAAATTTCATTTTCAAGTTCTACTTTTCCTTCAGTTGCACTTATGACCTTTGATCTCATATTCTTAACCTTTGACCTCTCACTATCCAGGCCCTTTTCAATTTCTTCCTTCAATCCAATGACGTCACACAGCGAATTATTAAAATCACTCGAATATTCTAAGCAATTATTCTCAGATGTTAACAAATCATTTTTAATTTCTTCAATTTTGTTTACAACCCTTTCAAACGTACGTTCCTTTTCCAACATATTTTCTTCCATCATATCCACATCTTCGCTTTCATTTTGTGTGAATAGATTTTCCTGAAACTGTAATAATCTTTGCTGAATAGTCTTAAGTTCTGATACGCTTTCCTTTTCTTTATTTTCCAATTCTTTTATTTCCTCATGATGTAATTTAGCAAGTTCTTGCAAACCCGTCAGTCTTTCTTCAAGCCGCGTATTTATTTCATCGCATTGATCAGATTCACTTTCTGGTAATTCTGCTTTGATGTTTCGTAAATTTTCAATTACTGCTCTCGTTTCTTTTTCAACTTCGTTGATCGTTAATTCAATTTTTTCATAATCGTCCATCATATCCTTAAAACTCATTTCTTGACCGTTAATATTTTTGATTCGATCACACAAAGCAATAAGGAACACTTCTTTATCGTCTGCCATCTTCTTCAAAACATTTAACCTTTTCGCTACACTTTCCAAAGCATGCATTTTTTCCTGAAGTTCACATTTGATCTGATTATTAACAATCTTTGATTTTGATGCAATTGCTGATATTTCGTCTACATCTTCTTCCAATAATTTTGAGCAAAGTTTATCTGCACGATCGATTATCCCTTTGATCTTATTTTGCCTTTTTTCAAAGCCGTCATATAAATCACCAATTTCTTCTTCGCATTCAACAAGTGACATTAGATCACTTACTGTGAAATTCTTTATTCCTTTCTGAATATTATTCAACATTTCATTTAAATTATTCAATTCTTCAACCACTTCTTGTTTTTCATTGTATTTGCATGCGAGCTCATCCTGCACCTGCTTCGCTTCGTTCTCAAACGACTCCCAAAGTGATGTCACTTCATCAACCTCTTTTTGAAACTCATCAACGTCATCAACCGTTCCCTTGTTCAAAATGGACTTTGCTCTTTGAATTGGCGAATATAATTCTCGTTCTTCACGTTCGATTTCAAGACAACATTTATTTGCTTCACTCAACTGTCTTTCAATCTTTTTTGATAGTTTGTTTTTCTGCAACTGTTTTGATTTCAAATCCACAAAGTTTCGAATTTTTTCTGCTGTGATTCTGAATCGATCTTGATCATCTTGAACTTTCTTTAAATCCAAAATCCTCAAATCCAAATTACGTTTGATTTTTTCTAATCTGTTTTGAGCAACAGCAAGATCGTCTTTATATATATTTTTGTTTTCTAAACAGCATTCGTCAACATAACAATCAACACTTTCAACAGAATCTTCGATACCTTTTATCTTATCTTTCATCTCATTCAGATGCTTCAAATCTTTATTATCAAGATTAGAGTATTCGCCAGTCACATCGTTTTTTTCACCGAATACATCAGAAATTTTCTTGTCAATCTCATCTACTTTCTCCTTGCAGATTCTATTTTCATTTTTCATCTTTTCACAGTAGTTTGACAGTTTCAGTTTCCTGATTTCAATTTTCTTTCGAATTTCGTTCAGCTGGTCACAAATTCTTTCCACATTCATTTTCTGTTTATTGAAATCTTCAAGTTGCAATTCACATCCTAAAGTAAAATCAAACATCAAATTAAAATTAAAACGAAAAAATTAAAATATGAAATGTTTTTGCTGATGCCTCATTTTTGAATTATCAAGGTTCTCAATAAATTTATATTACTGTTTTAATTCATAAATTCAAAATTCACTAGCAAGATATTTTGATCAATATTGAACGATTGTGAAAGATTATTAATATGATTTTTATGAAAATGAAAAGTACCCATGCGAGTCAGTTATAACAGTTAGGCAATCACAGCAACATACAGGGTGTTTGATGCATAAAAATTCCTTTTAACAAAAACGTGGATAATGCCTAGAATACACCAGGTCTAAATCCAATCCACCTTCAACCTTAATCATCATAACGACAAATATATGATAAAGATATTTGATTGACTAAAACTTTTTGTAACTTACTTGTACCAAATGTCTTTTTGCAAATCTGCGTCACCTCATTTCCTATCCCCTCAATTTCTCTTTCAATTTCTCCTAAATCTTCAGATTCTTTTTTAACATTTCTCGTCACTTCATGATCAAGAACTTGTTCTAACTTGTCCATCCATTTCTTCACATTTTCAATTGAATTATTCCCTTCTTTTAATGCATCGGTCCAATCGTTGACTTTCTTCTTCCAGCCTTCGAGACAATCATTTGCAGATGACAATTTCACTCCGGTGTCTTCCAACTTCAATTTGATATTTTCCTTTTCTTTTGAAGGTAAAGACAAATCTTTCTCACAAAGTGAATTAAGTTGATACTGTGCAGCTTCGATTGCGTCCGAAAATGAATTGAAAATGAAGTCAATATCCTCAAGTGTCTTCAGATTTTTCAGATTAAAATCAAATTGTTTTCTTTCCTTTTCCAGGTTATTGGAAATTTCATTATTGCACATGTTCATATCTGCATTACCTTCATTACATTTTAATAAATCCTGTTCTAAGCATTCGTTGGCATTTTGCAAGCTTTCTAAATCTTTCTCGTACCCTGATAATTGTTTCGACACAGCTTCGACTTCATTATTATCCACCAGACTCTTGATGACATTAAAAATATCTATTAATGAATCCATTTTAGATCTAATGTCCTTTTCCTTTGATCTTTGTTCCTGTAACTTTGCATTACCCTCTTCAATGCTATTAAATTCTCCAACATTCTTTTCCCAATGATTCTCATATTCATTTTTGATTGAATCTGACAATTGGATAAAATCATTCACATTTCTTTCAACATTGTCTAAATTCTCCATTATTCTACCTGACTCTTTCAAAACATTTCTTTGTCTATTTGTAACAGCATCAGCCTCTTTTTCACTTAATTTAGCGATTCCTTGTGCAACATTTTCATTAGCTGCAATGTTTAAATTATTCTCAAATGCTTTCCTTGTCCTGAGAATTTTCTGTTGCAACTCTTTTACTGTCTTTTCTTTAATTCCATTTTCATCAAATTCATTTATTAGTTTTTCACAATCTTTCAAATCATCATGATGCAAATTCTTTTGTGAAATTCCTGTAGAAACATGATCCATTTTCTTCAAAACCTTTTCTTTGCAGTTCTTGCAATTTTCCCTTACTTCTTCAAAGAATTCTTTTTGGGTTTCATTTTCTGTTACTTTCTCCATTTTGCTGATTTCATTTTCATATTGTTCCACTTCAGACAAACATTTCTCTAAATGGCCTTTCAAATTTTCAAGGCTTAATGATGCACCAAAGTTCATTCTATCGATGTTTTTCTCTATTTGTTGACATCTTTCATTCTGTTCAAGGGAGATTTTTATTGCATTTAATTCCAGTAATGAATTCTCCGCAGCGGCTGAAGCAAATCTTACCATTTTGCTTTGTATGTTGTTTGAATTAACAGGCAAACCCAGCTCCACAGAATCTTCCATTTCCCGAACACTGCCTTTAAGGTTTTCAATATCTTGCTTTGCGTCTTTTTCAAGCAGCGCGAAAATTCTAATTTTCTCTGTTGGATCCTGAACCTCTGCAGAAGAAAGCAAGTCACTTTTAATGGCTTTCAACTTGCCATCAAGAACATTCGCTTGATGAGCAACTATTCGGTATTCTTTCGCTGATTCCATAAAAGATTCTAGTTGTTTTTCTTGTTTGTGTAGATAATCAATTAATGTTTCACTACCATTCCCTGTTTGGTTTGGAAAACAATCTCTTATTTCAAATGCTTTTCCTTTCGATTTTTCCAAATTCTTTTGCAATTCATATGCATCTTTCAAAATAACATCAAACTCATCATCTGTCATGGCTGATGATAATTTCTCTCTCAAATCATCTAATCTTTCTGCATGACTGAAGTCTGTAACTTCCTGATTGAGTGCATCTGTCAGCTTTTTTGATGTCTTTAAATCTACAAGTTCTTTTTCCTTCTTCTCTATTTCTCTTTTTAATACACTTTCCATTTCATCAAGGTTTCCACTATACTTTTCCCGATCAACTTCTAAATTCTCCTTCACGTGCGATTTTAAAGACAACGCTTTCTCGATTAATTCCTGACACAATTTTATTGATGACGTCAGTGCTGTAAATATATCCTCACTAGCAGCATCATCTTCACTACCAGATGGAGGCTGGTTCAACATGGCAACCTTTAATGATAATTGATCTATTTCTGCAACCAACTTTTCGTTATCTTTTATTTTTTCTATTTCCACTCCGATTCTGTCTTTCCTCGCATTGGCTTTCTCAAAAATAGCTTCCACTTTTGATAGCATTTTCAGTTTGACTTCACTCCCGTTCTTTTCTGGTAATTTCATTATCCTTTCTTGAATATTCAAATTTTCGTCAACAAAACAAATCATTTTTTCAAGGCCACTCTCCAGATTTTCAACAGATACCGAATCAGTTAAATCCACAGAGCTTTCAATTGCATCGAATTCGTCACTCAAATTATCCAAATCCCTTTCTATTTCAATAAATTTCTCCAAATCTGATCTTTCTCTATGAAGTGTTTCAGCAATTTCATTCCATTCCTTTTTCACATCCTCAATTTTTGCATCCATTATTTTTCTTTCTTCACTTTCTTTTGGCAACCGAGATGCTTTCACTAAAACTTCATCAATTTTCTCCATTTCAGCATCTGATCGTAAACAAACTGCAAGATGGTGCTTCATTTTTTCATCCGTTTTTCCTTTAACTGCTCCTATTTCTTTTCTTACTTCCTTCAGTCCATTTTCAATGATATCTAAATCTTTTGACAGCCCTTCGACCTCTTCTTTCACAACAGAATGTTCGCTTCTTTTTGAGTTTGATCTTGATAATACACAATCTTCTTCAACAAAACCAGAAAGTTCAACCAAATCGTCTTCTTTATCAATTGCAACGTCCACCAAGTTCTCCCATCCTTCTTTCAGTCGCAACAATTGTTCGTGAAAAGACATTTTTCGTTCATTCGGCAGCCCCTCTAAGATCTTTTCTCCATTTTTCATCAACTTTTCATACATTTGTTCATGACGTTTAATATCCTTACAATATTCTCGATGAATTAACAAGTTTTCTTTATGCTCAGATTTTTCATCATTTTCATCGATGTCTTGTGAAAGTTGAAATCCTATACTTCGCATCCAGTCTACAAAACCTTCCAAATTCTCATAGAAATTTTCTTGATTTGAAACAAAACTATCAAAATTCGATTCTTTGTCGGAGGCTCTTTCACTCAAATTGCTCCATCTTTTAAACAAAACATCCAATCTCTCATTGAAACTTGATTTTTCACTTGAAGGAATGACATCTAGCATACTGCTACCTCGCTTTAATACAGCCTCTATTCGCTCCTTCTGTTGATCCATTTCTTGGTAAATCTGCTCATGCTTACCAAATGCCTCGATCATCGCGTCCTCATCCGAAATTGAGGTTAAGTCACTGCTGAATACGAATTCTGCTCGTTGCACCCAAGCGAGGCAATCATCTACGTCATTAGTCACCTGCAAAAAAAGTTAGCAAATATAAAAAATAAATTTAAAAAACATTCTACGAATCATGAGAAAAGAACTCCACATGAGACATCATAAAAGCGCTAAATCAAAATTGGATTATTGATGAAAATATAGTAAAAACATTTTTGTTTTTTAAAGCAAAATTAAAGATTAATATGAGGTTTTATTTGGAACAATTAAGATGTGAGATTAAAAACATTCAAAAACAATAAGAATTCAAAAAAAATTTCACCCATAATTAATAATATATTACTAACTTGTCTTTTTTGAATTGTTTTTTCATGTAAATCACTGACATGATCTTTGGCTTGTTTCCTTATTTCTTCATAATAGTCTTTTAATTCTTTAACTTTCTCTTCAAAGAAATTTTTCTCCTCCGTCGGCAAACCTTTTGCCATGCATATTGTCTTTTCCATTATTGAGTTCAGCCAAGCATCCTTTTCATTTATTGAAGCTGAAATGTTTTGTGAAATATGAAGGTTTTCTTCCATCACTTCTTTCCCAGTATCTGGAAATTCGTTTATCATATTTTTCAGCCATTGAAAACAATTTTCAATGTCACTTGCACAATCATTCTTATTTGCATTCAGGTTAAAAAGTTTATCTTCCTCTTCCTTGATCAATGCATTCACAATATTGAAACGATCCTTCACTGAATTTTGCAAAGATGCAATGCTTTTACCAGTTTCGTTCTGGTTTCTTCCCGTAATCAAAGCTTTCACCATTCCATCCTTTATCTCAAGCTCACTTCTTAATGCCTATCGAAAAATAAATTCAAGCATGAAATGGCGTTAAGCAACAAACAATTAATCATAAAGACAGAAAATATGAAGTTTGGGCAACATTACACATTTGCCTGAGATTGACTGAGCAAATTTAAGCTTGATTGCATATAATCGAAGTGATGTGAACCAAAAACTTCCGTTTAATCAAAAAATAAATAGAATGGATTCTTTTAGAAAAGATCTCAATTTTGATGAAAGATGTGGAAGACGAAGAAGACAAAGAAGAAGACAAAGAAGAAGACAAAGAAGAGATAGATGAAGAAGAAGAAGAAGAAGAAGAAGAAGAAGCAGAAGAAGAAGAAGAAGAAGAAGAAGAAGAAGAAGAAGAAGAAGAAGAAGAAGAAGAAGAAGAAGAAGAAGAAGAAGAAGAAGAAGAAGAAGAAGAAGAAGAAGAAGAAGAAGAAGAAGAAGAAGAAGAAGAAGAAGAAGAAGAAGAAGAAGAAGAAGAAGAAGAAGAAGAAGAAGAAGAAGAAGAAGAAGAAGAAGAAGAAGAAGAAGAAGAAGAAGAAGAAGAAGAAGAAGGATTACTTGAATTGTCTTCAGCTGATCATCAATGTTATTTGCTTCTTTATATAATTCTTCTTTATTCATTAAAATTGACTGCATATCATCCAACCATTTATTACAAGCCTCCATGTGAGCTTCAAGTCCTGCTTGACTATTTACTGTCTCGTTTTCAATCTTGATTTGTATCTGATTTGCTTTATCAACCAATCTTTCTTTGCATTTCAATGAATCTGAAAACTTTTCATTTATATTTCTAACTGATATTGATGGTAACTTGGAACAGGTTACTTCGACGTCTTCTCGTATTATTTCTTGAGCAGCATTGACAGAATTCAAATCTTTTTTAATATCCTGCAAAAACAATAATTTCGCATCAAATAAATCATTTTTGTGAAAATAATTAAAAACATTAAATAAAGAATACTATGGCGCTAAATATAAAGGACATCAAGGATTTTCATAAAGCTGAATTTTAAATGAGAAAATGGATGGAAAACTCACTAGAAGTCGTTTCTGAACATTGTCAAAATCTGACAAATCCTTGGTATAATCAGATTCAATGGAATTTAATTCAGATTCCAAAGTGTTCAGTTTATGATTGCAATCTGATATCAATTCCAACACATCACTGCTTGCTCTTGATAATGTTCTCAATTCATTTTCTCTTTCGGCTATCTGATCACCAAGATCATGCCAAGACTTTTCGAGTGTCGATACCTCATCGTCAATTCTTTTCCTGCTTATATCAGTTAAGCTTGGCGATATTTCCTTGACAATTTCTGTTATATTTATTAATTTTGATGAATGTGAAAGATGGTCATTCATTATGTTCTAAAAAGGAAAAAAATTATGCTAAAATTATAGAAATAACAAGTTCTCATAACAGAAATTAACTTGAAAGAAAAGAAAAGACATCTTTAAGTTTCCATGTTAATCATTAACAATAAACAAACTGTTTTCCTTTCCATTAACCATATCCTTTCATTTCCATCAAAACCCTTTTAGCGCCGAAGCCTCAAGCCTGTTGCTCTACATCTTCAAGACAAAATTAGGACTGAACTTTGCACAAATCGCATAAGCAGATCTTATGTATCTCGTAAGAATCTCTACTATTACTCTTCTTGTCATTTTTCATTAAATATTTGATCGAGGGAGAGAAAGAAATTAATGTATTGTAAAATTCTGCTTTGAAATTTAAGGAGTATTTGAAGCAAATCAGTGGTAATCAAATAAAATTGAATGATAATACAATCATATTAATATGGTATCAATTCTTGAACAAATGCAATAAATAGAAATAGACCTGTGCTATATCAGCAACATTCTTTAATCCTTGTGAACCAGAATGTTTCACTTGACAATCAACACAAAGTTCATTATTCAATCTTTGGAGTGATTTTGAAAGACTTTTAATCTCTTCCTTCAATATGTTGTTCTGATTTGTAACTGAATTCAAATTTATTTCCCTTATTTTTATTGAATTTTCTAGCTTATTTTTCAATTCTTGTAGATTTTTCATTTCCATTGAAACCTCATCTGCTTCTGGATTTTCCTCTTTTATTAACCATGAACGTTTTTCTAGCGATTTCATTTGGTTAGTCTTTTGGTTTAGATTCTTTTTAAATGTCTAGAATAGAATGAAAGATATCTCAGAATTGGAAAAGAAGTACAGAATGACACATGATGAAATGAAATATCCGAAGAAAATGAACACAAACTATGTATTTTCTTTATTATGGATGATTTTAGAAATAAATGCAATAAAATGAATACAATAATGAAATTTTAAAACTGGATTATGGTCTTCTAATAATCAAGATTTTGTTGGTAGACTGTATGAAAATATTAATAAATAATCAAAAATGAAAAAAACCTTTAAAAATCCATATGCAAATTTTATGGCGATGATTTTATATGTTCATATTATTAAAAGCAATAATGAAATATAATAAAACAACTGACAAATAAAATACCTTTATTTTTTTCAATTCGATATCAATGCCATGCAGTTCAAATCCTCTCTTAATTTCAGTTGCTAAATCACCATCATATTCATTCAAAGTTATTGACATTTTTTCACAATCTGATATAAACTCTTTCCATTTTCCATTATTATCTTCTAACTTCGCCTTCACATTTGATGCATTTTCGCAAAATTTTGCCCATTCATTTTCTGATTGTTCGAGCCTTCCTTCCAAATGCTCCTAAAATAGGTAAAGGTATTTTGTAACGCAATTTGCTTTGCAGGTGTAAGATGTAATTTATATGTTTGGTGTTTGGTGTTCATATTAATAACTTCACCAGTTAATCATTTGTAAATGCGGCAACTGCTTCTACAAGCAGTTTATTCAACTGACTTACTTACTTGTACCGAAATGAGCGTGAGATAGTGACATCGTTGAATAAAGACAACGAAACCCTCCCCTCTGGCTGCCTTCATCTCCTTCTTCTTTTGATTTGTCTACCTCAGTCCTCCGTTCTCTATGACCTTCCTTACCCCAACCCCGCCATTGGCTTCTGACCCGTGTTCATAAATGAATTTAAAAACGTACCTTCATTTCACCAGTGACTGTTTTCAGTAGTTCATCACCTTGATCATAAACATCACCAATCATCCGATCATTCTTTTCCATGTCATCCAAAAGACCCTGGTTAATTAAAAAAGAGACAATTTAACGTCCAATCATCATATTAGCACCAATTGCATCACAAAACCATAGATTTTTTATAATTTTTAAATCTAAAATATGACAATGGTTTAAACAAAAAATGATAAGTTGCAAAGATCACAGAAATGCAAGAAGTAAGATAATTATATCTAGAATTACGTTTTCTTTTCTTTCTACCTTATAAAATAAAAAAGCCTTTTTTATTTTAAAACAAAAATTGAATTATCAAACCTGCAATCGTTCTAAATTTTCCTCGAGATCTTCAAATCTTTTTGGATTTTTCTGACACGTTTCAAGCTCTACATGTGCTTGAGCTAAAAACAAATTCCATTCATCAACGGAATCATTAAATTTCTCAATTTTCGTGATAAAATTTTGAAGACTGTCCTGACAACATTGCAAATCTCTTTTCAGACTTTCTGCAAAATCTTTCAAATCCATCAATTGGTCATTAGATGCATCAGATTCGTCTTCAAATCGCTGAAGAATATCAAAACATTCTCCAAATTCAGGAGTTCTTTCCTGAAAAGAAATTGAATAATGTTATGTTATTCAGGTCTTTGCTTGACTACAGTAATTTACCTACCCAATAAATCAGCCTGTAGAAATGTGAAAGATTATCATTTCATTGCCATTTTTATATTTAATAGCCGGGTAGATAAAATGAAATAGTTTATTTTTAATAGGGAAAGGCTGTCATCAAATAACTACGCTATCAAAAACACATGTTATTGTGATTATATGTTATGAGTAAATTTCTCGTCGAGCATCAACTATCAATTAATATATTGGCATAATACTTTCATTTTGATGTGGATAAAGACGAACGATATGAATATTTTCTGCAGCTGGGTTATTTTAAAAGCTACTACAATTGGTTCAACGTTAGAAAAATAGTTTTTATTGATTTTATTGACACCCGGTTCGAATCCTCGTTCTGGCCTTATAAATATATCATATCTAATCTTGTTTTGAAAATAGAATCCTCACAGCTGGGTAAGAGATTGATATTTAAAAAAAAACTTAAAATTCACCTTAATTTTGTCCAGTTTTTCAACAGCAGTTTTAATTGTATCATCAGTATTATACGAGAGTTCTGATATCAAATGAGAGATTCCATTAAAACGAGATTTCAACTCATCGAACTCCGGCCTAGAGTCATGTGATACAACTGATTCATCGACACAATTCTGCGAATCGGCCAATTGTTTGAGATGTTCCATTTCAGATTGCATTTCTGTTAAAATTCCTTCGACAATATCACGATCGATTGCCACTGATTTTCGTCTCTCTTTCAACAGTTTTGATGCTTGCTTGTCTACTGATTCTATTGTCTTCAATTTGGAACCAATTTGTACCTTTCAAAATACAGTATACATAAAAATGAATGGTGTTTCTAAAGGAATTATTAAAAGTACCTTGTATGCTTCACACCAAACCAAATAAATGAATTAATAATAATTAGCAAAATGAACATTAATGAATAAAAACTAGAAAGGTCGACGAAATGATGGCATTATGAAAGAAAATTAACAAAACACTAACAATAATAAGCATCATCTCTCATCAATGTTTCACAATAAATGTACAATTTGATACTTTATACAGAAAAAACACAAACAATAGTTTAAAGAAAATCATATTACCTTTAATGCTTTGGAAACATTTTCTCCCTTTTCAAATTTGTCTTTTACATCTTTTGCCCATTCATCAAAACTTTCTTTTTCCTTTTCAATCGTTTCCAATTCTTCTGCTACATTTTCCAGCATTTTTGCTTTTTCTTCAACAACAGCAGCAACTTCCTCAAATTTCTTTTGAATATCACCAAACTCTTTAGCCTCCTCCATGATGTCATATCCGGACATGTGATCAAAATCAGCCAATAAGGAGTCGGCATTTAAATCACTCTCTTCCTCTAATGATCTGATTGTTTGAATGTCTAATGCAGCACTCTGAAATAAAAAACAATGATTTTTTGCACGTGAAAAGATGTGGAAAAAGCAAAAGCGGTTACCAAATGTAAGGTGAAATGTGACGTTTTTAACATCTTTATTTTGTGAAAATATTACATTGATTTTATTCAGATGTTTTAATTCATTAAAAACTATGTATTCGTATATGAGACAAGATCATGAAATTAAAAGGAAAAATCGAGTCATTTTTATCTTGGAAAAACCAACATTAAGGCACATTTGTATAAACTGTTTTAAGCTATATTTAAATAAATAACAATTTGCATGATATTTTTATCAAAATTTATCTTACTTGATCTGGTTTTCTAGTTTTGTTTAATTGGTTAATTTCCAAAGTTCTTTCATGATAATCATAGGTCAATGATTTAAGTCACATTCCAATTCACATTCATTTGTGAACAAACTTTTGTTTACAGTAATTAAAGACAAAATTTTGTTTCCATTAATTAAAGAAATGGCAAAATTCACCTCAATTTTATCGAGTTCTCCTCTCGCATCTTTTGAACTTTTAATCGGTTTTCTGTTAGCAACAAATTGCGTTGTTTTCAACATTCCCATCATTCTTCGTCGCTGCTCCGTCATTTTCTTCCATCTGTTTATCAGCATTCGAAACTGTTCATGTTTTTTCCATGCTAATGTTTGTAATTTATTAAATCTTTCATTCAAATCTTCCAACAAACTTGCGTCATCTCCGGCCAATTCTCGAGCTTTTTCCAATAAATTATTTATATCGGTTTTTCGTGAATTAATTCTCTCAACCATATCCTAATAATAAAAACAATCCACTGTTACCGAGTTCTCATCAAATTATAATGAGCGTTGAAAAAATTAACAAAAACCTACGTCGGAACTTTTCTACACTGTATTATCAATGTCAGAAATTGTTTGAAATGCGCAGTTAGCTAGGTTTTAAGCGGGAAAGCCATTTCACTAAGAAAATGAAAGTGAGCGGAATTTGATCTATGATTTGGAAGCAAGAATCGAGAAATGCATGACAAAAATTTAATCAGTATGGAAACAACGCAATGTAGTGTAACTTGATCAAATGCAGATTCATTTCATAGAATCAAAAATCGTTCTGCAATGAACTGCTGGTAATAACAAACACAATACAAAAATAATCAAATCAGAATACGATGAAAGAAATAAGTGAGAATTTATGTCACCTTGAGTTTCTTTTCTGTGTTGACAGCATTTTCTAAACCACCTCCATTCATATCGTCTGTATTCAAATCATGCTCTTTCTTTTCCATCCATTTTAACATCCTCATTTTTGATTTTGAAATATCCCACCAATTTTTAGCAATTTTTTCGGCTTCTAATTTCCCATTTTCAATCTTTCCAACCATTTGCGACCATTTTCTGTTCAATCCTCCTAACTGCTCTTCAAACGATGCTTCGGAATTCGTTGCATTTTGAGAAAGAATAAGTCTACCATTTTGAATTGAGACATCGAGCTCTTGGCATTCCTCTTGCCAAAGTTCAACCATTTCCTACAAAATACAACAAGATATCAACAACCAGAGTCAATTTAATAGAATGCTTACACAGTCACTCATTGCAATTCATTGTATTGATCTCTTTGTTTGTTTGTTTGTTTGTTTGTTTTTTTGCTTGCTTGCTTGTTTCTAGTGAGTTCCTATGCATGTGCAAGGTTGATGGGTGCGCTCAATATTCAAACAATCTGTGAAGCAACCTCTGCTACGATGGCAAATTGTCATGTTCAAAACCAAGGGCATATAACACATAATGAAGCCATATAAACGATAATACTCTTCAAGGAATTCAAGATTAGAGAACTGTAACATTTGTTTAAATACCTTGGCTTTGTTTGACTGTAATCTGATTTTTTCAATGATGCATTCTGGCATCTCATCAGAAGACTGTGAAACTTTGCGTTCAATATGTTTGATGTAATTAACAAGATGCTCTGATGAATTTTGGTAATGAGTTGACAAAACCAGTAATTGATATCGTCCTGCAGCCCACCTCGACATTTCATCCCAAGAACCTTCAAAACAATTCATGATTTGACACTAAATCTATTTAATTCATTATCAAGGTCACAAACAATTTCAAAATTTTGCAGAAAACCGATTGTAAACTTACACATGCCTTTACATATCAAGAAACATAACCCTCTGCAAGATAGATCAGACCCCGTATAAGAAACAGATTCTGTATATCAATGCAATTAAGTTTGTTAGGTTATCATCAAGTCAAGCTATTTAAATATCTCTTGCAATGCCAGATGGTTGTTCCAGTTATCAATTAACAAATTCAAATTACAAAGAATAAAAAGACCACAAAGTAACGATGTGTTTACTTGTCATGTCTTTAAGTCGAGTAGCAAGAACATCATTTCCATTGATGTCTGAGGATGATGCAAATTTAATCCAACCTTCATTTACAACTGATTCAAAGTCTTTTCTTTTCATTGCCAACTCATGTTGTACACCCTAAAATATATTGTTATTATAAATAAAAGTAAAAATCAACAAATAGGAGAAATCATACGCACAAATGATAAATTAACAAAAAGAACATCAAAACGCTGTAATACGAAAAAAAATAAAAAAAATCATCGATGTAAAATGCTTGCAAAAAATTTTACTAAATTAGAAAATAGTACCGACTGATTCAAACAGCTTTAAATGGAAGACCTTAAGGATAATGGTGAACAAACCTCAAGCAAATCTTTTTGATTGTCAATGTCATCTCTTTCTTTTGGCTTTGGCAAATTCATTATCGATTTCTTCGACTCTATCCAAACAACCATCTCATCAAACTTGTTCATATAAATTTGCCATTTACCAATGTCCTCTTCAATTATGCGAATTCTCTCTGGAACTTGAGCGAAAATCATTTGAAAACGGCTTTGAATCTCATTGATTTTATTCACTTCAACTGTTGCTTCAATTAAGTTGCTTTTGGTTTTCAGATCAGCAACTCCTTCTTTCGTTTTTTCAAAGCGGTTTTCTTTGATTGAAAACTCGTCCATGATCCCCTGCGACATCAAAGTCAATTCAGTGAATACTTTATAATGATTTCATCGAAATAATGATTTCATGAATAGACAAGAGAAGGAGTATACTTCGATCAAAGGGTACACTCTAATGAAAGGAGATGCACCTAGTTAGAGAAAGGTTTGAATTGTTTAAAAATCTAAATGGTGATTTGTACTATTCATATTGTTATCTCAGATCTAGGCCCCAGGTTTCAATTGAATACCTTGAATTTTACTAGATATTAAGGTTTTATAGATTGAAGGTTTTTATTGGACTTATTACCTTAAAATGACTAAGAAAGTCATTGAGTTTTTGTCCATTTCTGTATTTCAATTCCCCTTCTTTTGAAATCGCATCAAATATTCCATCAATCCATATTTGCAAATCATTCAATGACGTTTCACACGTGACCCAATCAGCATGCAGCCTCGATGTCAAATCAACCAGATCATTGTAAATTGTTTTCAATTTTGTCCACCTCTCATCGAGTTTTTGTAACTCAGCACGGATGTCATTTCTCACTGCAAATTTGTATTTATTTGGTAATACTGATCCTTTCCAAATCAAATCCTCCAGAGATGGTCGTTTGTTTATTACGTTATTCAACTTGACCTAAAACCATAAATAACATCCATCATAACGACCATTCATACCAATAGGAACATTATGATTATGATCACATTCTAAATCAATTCTATTTGATTGGGTGATTGCTACACAAATGATCACTATTCCCAAACAATTCCTTAAATGCATTTGAAAAAACAAGTTTTCACACTTTTAATGTAAAGAATTGTAAAACAAAGAAACTGAATTGAATTAAGAGGCAATACATCAAAACAGCTGAAACAAAATCGTGAAATATAGTGGATGAATCAATTCAGGATGAATTTATTGATTGAAAAATAACAAATTTCTGTTCTAAAATGCTACCTTTTCTTCTTCCACAGTGGTTTTCAAATCATCAACTTTCATAAACGGTTTTAGTGCTTCAATTTTTTCCATTTCCTCCAGCCATTTTCCCATTTCATCAATTTTTTCACGATAAGAGTGCCATGGATTCAGATGCTTCTTGGCATAATCTGCATTGCATTTCGCCTGTTCATACAATCTGTCCCAACGATCATTCAAATTGCAAATATTATTACGTAAATCCATTGCTTTTTGATCACGAATATCAAGTGACAACTCAGAAGATGATGTATTTAACATTTCTAATGTTTTATGATTGGTGACTATCTTCTCAATCAGATCCTGAAAGAACGTTTGGAAATAAAACAAAGTTTGATATAATCACGGTTCCACAATGTAAAATTAACACTGCATGAAAAGAAGATAAACAAAACTACAATACTTGATAAGTATTTGTTATGCTCGTTTTATATCAATTCGATTATATGGTGTTTTGTTTAGTGAATAAATATCCTTTGCTGCATCTAAAACATACATGATGAACTTTACAATGATTAACTAAAGTCGACATACAAGATTGGTTTTACAAAATCTAACGATACTTTCATCACAAAAATATATATTTCATTATCACAATACAGTCATAATAATAGCATTAATTTTCTCCAGATGAGGATCCAGAGAATGATTTGAAAAGCCAAGATGATAACTTCATACTTACTTCGACCAACTTCTAACAACTGTCTCAAATGGCTTCAGATGCATATTTGTCTACAGTATGACTTCATGTATTCAAAAGTAACAAAATAACTATTTACAAACCGAAAGCCTATATCTTATTTGGAAAATAGATCTAAAAATAATACTAATTATCTTTTAAGTTCGATACTTTTTTCAATTCTTGTTTCGAAACATCGCTATTATTGCTTAAAAAACAAATAAAACTTGGCAACCCTACCTGGAATTTTGTTGGTGTATCCAAATTAATAGCCGTTGTTGAAAGTGTTTTTAATTCTTTTTCAGTTGTTTTCAACCATTCCTCAAATTGGTCTCTGTCTTCATTATAAGTTTTCCATTTTTGATATTCATTTGTCAAGTGCTCAATTCTGTTCTCAATTTCCATCTTAACCGTTTGTTTCATATTCTCTAAATCCATTAGTTCAATAGATAATTTCTCGCCGGCTGATTCATTTGCATGTTCTTTAAGTTTCTCAGCAATTTCAATTAAATCTCTTTCGATTCCAAGATCATCATCTAGTTCTTCTTCCATCAGCTTTAATCAAATAAAAAATTGATTTTAAAAAGTGTCAATGTAATAATAAAATATATAAAAAGCCTTGTTATCATTATAATTTAATATCAAAGAAAAAATTCGGCTGCGAGAGAAAAAAAATAGCATCAAAATAAGTTGCAAAGGCAAACATTATTCTAATTTTATCAAAATTTTACCTTATATTCAGCAATTTTTCTCTCTGCAGATTCTTCATCTATTACATTAAAACTTTCTTCTTTTTCTTTCAACGTGGAATCCTTTTCGTTCAGTTTTCCAATTAAATTTTCAAGTTGTTTTACAAATGTATTCCAGTTCTTCAAATTCTCTTCTAAATCATTTCTTCGATTAACAATCAATTCCAAAACTCGATTCCACAATCTGCTCAGACTTTCAACCTGATCAGTGATTATATCCGGGGCAAGTTGGTTCTCTTTTGTCAAATGATCTCCTTTACTTAAAGTTTCTTCCACTTTTGTTTTATGATCGTTTACGTTTCTTTCCAGTTCCTTAAATGACAAAATAAGAAGCAGATACTGAATTCTCTGCAATCAACTGCAACTCTCTTCATTCATGTTAAAAACTGTTCTATGACATATTTAATGATGCAAAATTTTTGGGTTATAGATAGTCATAGTTAAATAGATAATTGATGAATTGATTTTGATATTCAATTGATATGCCCCATTTATAACTACGCATAAAAGACTGGTTAGTCGGTGAAATAATCCATTTAGTAAACAATGACAAAAATTTGACACTGAACCAAAGGAAGAACATTCTAAGAATGGAAACTAATGATGCATTTAAAAAATTAGTAAAACTGCTCACAGTACTATGGAAAATCAAGGAAGGATAGAATTGGCCTGAATTGTGATGTTATTGCACCAATTCAATGGCGGAAAATTAAAGATTAAAAAGAAAAAATCAATGAATGAGACGCTAATGTAAAATGGATGTTAAAAAAAACGTTGATACCTTGTGTTTTTCTAATTCTTCATGAATTTCTTCTTCATTTTCAACAAAATATTCAGCTTCTAATAATGCAATCATTTCCTGAGTCCAAGTCAAAACTTCGAGAAGAGATGATTGATATGAGTAACAATCCCGCATAAATGGTAATGCTGACTTCACTTCTGAAATTGTCACTCTTATCATGTCAAATCTATTCATTAAACTGTCAAAATCTTCTTTTAAGTCAGGAATGGTCCAATTCGCTGATAAAATATCAACTGTTGATGACAATTTGTTTGCATTTTCTACACAAATTTCCAGTTCCATCGTCAATTCCTAAAATATATCAAATGCATAATTTGGCTTTGAAAATAAAAAAAAAACAGATGAAAACTCATCAACGCAAATGTGCATTGAAAAGTCAATAATTGCAATACGGCAAATTAAACTGATGTTTAATTCAAACAAGCCAGCAAAAACGTGTTAATGATGCAATAATAAGTGAGGATAAAAATGTTTTGAAAACGATAAAAATAAAAGCAGAACTTAATTTCTGTCAATTTCTCAGTAAATCAAGCATCGGAAAATATAAAATGAAAAAACAAAATCACCTGAAAGCATTCTTCAGCTTCTTTGAATAATTCATAATTATCAGCATTTTTTGCAGATTCAATTAAATCATCCATTGTATCAATCCATTCGGATAATGATTCCAATCTTTCATAATAATCATTTTGCACATTCAAATCAGGTTCGATTTGTTCTTCCAATTCCATAAATTCACTTTGTCTACATGACCACATGGTTCGCTGTTGATCCAATTTATCCTGAAAACTTCCATCGGGATATTTCAATGATTCCAGGGTGTCAGACAAACTCTTCAAAGTTTCCAAATCATCGCGGCAATTCCTGTATTGGTCTGAGTCCTCAAGATTCTGGAAATTAATAAATGATGAAAATAAAAGATTAACTACACAAAATTATTGCAATTACAAATGTAGAACCACAATTAATTTGTCAGAGAGTGTTTCATATTTTAAATCATAATGAACATTATTTTTATTCTAACAGCTATGCGTGTACTTTCAACATCTAACAACGTCGGAACATTTTTCGAGAAAGGAAGACTTAAATTTAAAAATTACTTAAGTAGTTGTTGAATCCAAGTCTAAATGAAACACTCTTTTACAGCTGCAAAGATTTTCAACGAGTTATTTGTGGTAATAAGGCCTGCGTGATTATAACTATGGAAATAAAACAAAATTTTGTAAATAAATTTTGCTATCATATGTAATTCAGTCAATTTCTATTAGTCAAATTCAGTTTATTTTGGGAATATAAAAGCTGTTTGAAAAGCATTTCAGCTGCTTCAGATTTGCTTTCCTGCATATATATACTTTTTTATAAAACTACCTTCAATTTTTCCATCAGATTGTGAGGACTATTGCTTTTGTTGTAAAGTGCTTCACCAACACTTCGCAATTCTAACTGAACGAAGGCGAGGTTGCCATCCAATTGACCAACCAAAGCCAAACAGCGCTTATAAAGGGCCTGGGTACAAGACCCTCTTGCTTTGTCGAATTCTGCATACAGGTTGTCAAAACGACAGGAAAGATAATCCAGTAGATCAGGTGACTGAACAATATCAAATAAAGATGATTTGATGTGCAAGATATCTTTGAATGTGGCATCAATCTCTTCAAAGTATTCGAATAAATCCTAAAAATTAATAACAATGTTGCACAAGAAATTAAAAGCAGTCAGTAAATTCAAGAAAAATGATTTGAAAGGGTTTGAGCGAAAACGGTCAAAACAAGATATAATGTATCACAAAGTTGAAAAGACTTTAAACTGGTTCAGTCCACAGCAATGAGCAGGCCTCAATAGTCAATATAATTTACTATCAACAATTTAATACATGCACACAAACTATTCCAAATGCAATAACCTTAAATCAATTAAAAATTAGCATACCTCATTTGGTTCTTTAAAAATTTCTTCAGCATGATGAAAGCACACTTCAAATCTTCCCCACAACTGATGCAAATCAGTAACCATTTTGAATTTGAGATCAAGAAAACTCTTTAATTCATCAACGGATGTGCTCATATTTTCAATTTGCTTTGCAACTTCCACAAGTCCAAGATTCAACTTTAGTTTATTCAAATCATCAAGTCTTTTCTGGAATTCTTCAATTTTCTCAAAATGCGATTGTGGGTCAATCAGAAGATCCTAATGTATAAAGAAAATATAAAAATTTGGTTTGAATGTCATAAACGAAATAAGCGAGGCCCCCAAGGGTAATGGGAAACGAGAAAACTTGCAGTTTTTTCAATAGGAACATAGGCAAATATTTTTAGGGAAGAAGGGTCTTTGAGGGGAACGGTTCGACATTTCGTTTTAAGGAACATAAAAATACATTATGGTGGATTGGGGAGAGTTTAGAAATTTTTCTAGGGAGCATGGGAACACAGGCCCCCCTGAGGGGCCTCTATTAGCCTAGCCATGTTCTTAAGCATGAATAAACAACTGACAAGCCGAATTACTTACATTAACCTGGGTAATGATTTGGTAAAAATCATCGTAATTGCAGAATTCTTCATCCAACTTTGCAATGATACTTTGAACATTTTCAATCCATTTTATTTCATCCTCAATCACCAATGCATTATTCATTAAAATAAGTTTTGCTTGGTTTAATTCTGGAATATTTGATTGTAATGTCGATACCATATCTTCAATTACACGTGATGATCCTGTTAATTGATCTTTCAGTTCAGACAAGGTATTGCTTTCATTTAAAATTCCATTCTCGATGCATTTAGAAAGAATTTTCGTTACTATTCGATGGCAATGATGAGCTTCTAAAAGTTCTGTGATGAAAGCCTAAAATTAAAGGAAACTCAAATTGGTTAGAAATAAATGTTATTTACAAGAAATTTGGCCCATAGCTTCTACGGTAAAGTGCTGAGAATCACAATCAAAGGCTTTTGGGTTGACCCAACTGTTGGCCTTTATTTTTTACCTTGCATTTAAACAAATCGTATCAAAAACTAAACATAACTTATCAAAATTTTGTCATATATACCGAATAACCGATTAATGATAAGATTAAGCAATTAAACATTTAGTAAGTAAACAGAAACAATTGATACAATATTTTATCAAATATTCGAATAGATTATTCTTTGTGTTGATGATTTGATTAAAGCATTAGACATCAATCAGGCTAAAATTCTACAAGTGATGTGCCATCAAATCCAAATATAGGCTTAAAATCATTAATCAGACAACACGTACCTCAGTCCTTCTAATTTCTTCATTTATTTCATCTTCTGAAGGAAACTTTCTTTCTTTACCCACAAAGTCGTTGCATTTTAATATCAGATTTTCGACTTTCTTTAAGGAATTCCCAACGAATTCGCCAATAAGCAAATGATATTGATGATCATCATCGCATGGTTTGAAAAAAAGATCAACCAATTGGAATCTATCTTCAATGCGGGCAACAGTCTCCTCCATCTTCAAATATAAACTTCTTTTGATAAGATCTGATAACTGCGGTAAATCATTGCGAAGTGATGTTAAAGATGATTTCTGAACCTCAACATCTTTCAGCAGATCCTAAAAATAATTTAAAAACGCCATCTTTTTAATTGCAACTTAAATACGCAAAAACAAAACACAGCAAAAACATCGAGCACCAAAAGACAGCATTGGTTCCATGGACCTGTAGGACAGTTCCTCCCAATTTAAAAAATTTCACTGCAAAAGTGCTAAAAACAAAATCATTTTGATAGAAAAAGCAGACCAGGTTCTGGAATATAAAATCAATTAAATGCTACTTTGATAATTAACTAAACAAAGCATATTTCTTACCTGTACTTTCCATTTTGGTTCAGAAGTGATAATCTCCTCTGCTTTCCTCAACCAATTTTCCACGCCATTTGAAACTGATGTGTGATTTTTCACTTTCTCATTCAAAGTTTCAATCGATTTCTCAAAATCATTGAAAGAAGATATGCAAACATTGAACCTCTCTTTCGACTTTTCGACGACTTTATTAACTTCGTTTCGAATATTTTCAGAAACAATCAGTGCATATTGATTTGCATAATCTAAAAGTCGAGTGTTCTTTGCAGTGAACCTTTCAGTGAATTTCTTCTGAATGAACCATTTCTGAGTGACAAAAATAAGAGACGATAAATTATTGCTGAACGCAGACATGAATTGCGTGATGTCCTAAAGAGAAGGCACGTCTTCCTTCAATATTGAGAAGAGATAGAAATAGAGAGCTGCCCATGCAAGGAAAGGGAATGAAATGGCCTAAATCGTTACTAATAAAGGTCGTCATTTGACCTGAAAAGAAAAAAAAGAGCCGACACACGCGTACAAGAAACAAAATACATTTAAAGCTATGTTGTAATTTAAGGGCAAATTTACCTCGCTGGCTTAAGACAAGGCATAAAACGCAAAAAAAGAAGAAACAAGTAAACAAACCTTCAACTTATTCATAACAATTTTGTAATTATCGCCTTCTACCAATTTATCTTTGGCATTTTTCAATTTCCTTTCAGCAGTATCCAACAAATGATTTGTTCTTTTTTCGTACACTTTGTATTTCAATCTAAGCAGTTCTTTCTTCACCTCTTCAACTACTTTGGTGAGCCTTGCCTCCATTTTCTGCAACTCTTGAAATGGAATCGAGGTTTGGGACTTTTGATATTGGTCTTGAATACTCTTCAATATTTTTTCTTGTGAAGATAAATCGTTGAAGAATGCCTGACAATAAGAAAATACAAAAAGGAAAAAGTTAAAACGACGATAATTTTATTTCATGGAGGGAAAGTATTTGGACATGAATGTTTTGCGGATTAAAAATTCTAAAAGCAAAATTTGAATAAGCAAAATTTGAATTACTTTAATTTTGAGCAGTTCTTGAGTGTTTCTACTTTCTTTGCTGTGATATTTTAAAAAGTTTTCTGCTTCATCCAACCATATCATAAACCCAACAACTTTTCTGTTCACATCTTTTTGTCCAATCATATTCTCAATTTTTTTCAATGTTACGCTCAGCTTCCTCTTCATAAAATCCCATTTTTTTATTATTCGAACTGTTTTGTTATCATCTTCTTCATTGTTTTTCAAATGACTTTTCATCCACGAAACTTGGGAGGCTTGCCTGTTTGCCGACTCTTGCAAGACATGAAGGTTCTAGGGGGAAATGTACGCAAAATCATTTATAGAATTAATTGAGGTTTAAAGTAAATTGAAAAAAAATTAATTAATGATTCATAAGTGGAAATTAATGACAATATGTTGATTACCGTAACCATGATTTCTAGCTGGATGACATAATCATCAGCAACTTCATCATCTTTTGCAATTGGGGAAATAAAGCTGATACAAAATTTAAGATACTGCGAAGCATCCTCCAACCACTTCTTGATGCTATCATGATTCCAAACGACACTGCTCCGACCCAATCTTTGAATCTAAAGGTAAAATGAAAGGTTACACAAGAATGAAAGAAGCATTTCCTCAAGATTTAACAAGAGTAGAATCAAAGAGTGACGAGCAAAAGTCATACATTAGCATTTCGTGTTGAAAACATAATTTTGAAGTGAAGATAGAAGAAACTGTGGAACAAATGAAATGCTGCTTTTAATACAGTGGATCGTTTTTACAGGATAACAGATCTAATTGATATACGGAATAAACTTGATAATATAATACAATCAATATGATACAAAATGATCTGCAAAACCATGACTTTATAAGTAGAAATCAAGAGTATTTAGCCATCAACAATATTTTTGTTGTAAGTTATCACAAATAAAATAATATAACTTGAATACCAAAGCATTCCAATATTCATTGTTGCTGGTTTCCACTGAAGAGTCACTACTTGATTCATTCGACCTAAAATTGAAACGAAAAAAATTGAAACGAACAAAATTAACAAGAATTAGAACGGAGCATACATCAGAATATGGTTGCAATATATATGTCATTGTCATTTGCATGTATATTGAAATAGCAGCATCCAAATATTTGTATCCGTTCAGCCTTCGCAATTTTCTAATGCCTCATTTCATAAAGAGCGATGAATTTTAACGTATCTTCAATATGTTTGATGAAATGTTTGATTCGTTTTTGTAAAAAAATTTGCGAGTTTTCATGAACTAACCATAATAATAACAACAATCTTACTCATTTTTCTGCTCTAATTGTACAGACAAACGTCTTCTTTTCAAACTTTCAACAACTTTCTTAAATTTGACAATTCCAGTTGGCTCCTCTTTTTGAGTGGTAACAAGATTTTGCCAAAGCAAAGCAACATATGCCATCATTGATTTCTCATCTGGATTTTCACCTTCCAAGTCTAAAAATAACACAGCAAGGATGCATTAAATTTTCTTCGCAATACTTACAACGTAATGATATACAACATTACACGCAAAATAGAAATTACACACAGAGACAGAGAGTAAAATGGATAAATCCAGTTGTACCTTTAGGTTCAATAATTTTTGGAACTCCTAAACTGTCTTCTGCCATGGTTAAAACATTTGATAAATTTTGCTCATCAGACATTGCTTGTGTAAAATCCACCAAATCTGGCCTAAAAACACAAAACGAAAAGATGTTTAAGTGCAATCACTCATACGTCGCCACGTCATTCTCAGGATCTTTGTACATAAATGAGAAAACTATACACTTATTCAAAATATACTCAAAGTAATCGTTTCCTCTGATCTTCCTGCGCAATGATAATTTCAAAACAAATTGCAAATTAACGTCAGTTGAAAATACTTCGGATTATTTGTAATGGAAATATACTTGGTTTTCCCTTTTCTCAACTTTGACGTCGCTTCTTGCAGACGCTTTTGAAGAACTAAGAAGAACAAAACATTTACGATACCTGAATGAATGAATCAATAAATTGATCGCCTGTCCATCTTTCAAGCTCTTTCCAAAGTCTTTCATGACTTTATCTCCACTTAAATAGAATTAAGGGAAACAGTCAGTGAAAAACCACATCACCATTAATAGGAACTCAATGCAAAGTGTTAAATACTACCAATAAACAAACAATACCAATAACTATAATGTAAAGGGAAACCGTCTTGTTATTCGTCTCCATGATCAACAAAAAATCGATAGAAATGTTTTTATATACGTTAAAAACTGACGTCAAAGATGAGACGATATTTTGCAATCCACTGCATTATGAAACAACCAATTTTATTGATTCAATAACCACGATTTGAGCATCAAAAGTAAGCAGGCTTTAAAGTAGAAACTTACCCAGTGACTCTGCTAATTGACTCTTGGCAAAATGACAACAAACTTTTCCTTAACGATGTCTCTTTTGATTTCACACCTTCAACTTTTGGTACCAGCGTACAAGATAACCTCACCTATGATTAAATGTATCAATGAGACATTTGTTAAAAGTAGTTCTTATTGGAAAACATTAGGTAATCATATAGTTAATTTCTAGAAACTTAGGGCTTACTTCCATCAATTCATCTATAAGGTGCTACCTTATGTTAAAAATATTTTCATGTTGTTTATCTTTACTAGTTCACATAAAGAAATGACCTGGGAACTCGCTTATTACTTTATTTGTTTGTCTTATACCGCATTGACAGAGCTTTATATAGAAGGCAAAACATGACAGTTGTTACTCAGAGTTTTATGCAAGATACAATAATTATAAGATAATTGTTGTAGAAACCCCAACTGTCATGTTCAACTATGTTCTTGATTAGCAGGACATACATATTTGATCATATTACACAGATTATTTGTGCATCTTCACCATTAGCTCATTTTATTGCTACAATCATACAGATGTGAATACCAGACTTAATTTACCTGATAGTTAAGAATTATCGCCCAAATGAAAGCTAAGATCATTGACGGATTTCCTTCATAAATGCCTTCTTTGTGAATATTTGTCAGTTTGACCTGAGAAGAGAAATTCTTTTGTAAGTACACAGCAGAAATTATGGTTCTGAAATCCAATGTTTCTGAAAAAAGTGGGTTTAATCAAATTCCTTTGAATACCTTTTTGGCTTTAAGGTGTTCTATGGCATTCCCAATGTTACATAAATGATGTACTTTTCGTTTTCCTTTTTCCATAGGCTAAAATATAAAGAAAAAGTGTAAAGGAAAAAGAAAAGGCATGTATCAGAATGAGGATAATTGAAGATAAATGATATAGAATATTCATTCATTTCAAATATGTATGGTCATGTAATTTCACTAATTTGATGGTAAAAGATAGGTCTACAGAAGTTGAAAAAATCACATATATATCCTTAACATCCAATTTTTGAATCGGAAACAAATTCCTAGATACTAACAATCTTTTCCCCTGACAAAGCTTCAATCAACTTTATTATTTTCAAACCATCCTTTAAATCTTCGTAAAGGTCAGCAACTCTTAGCTGAGGCTCAATCTAGAAATATAATTGAAAAAACCTTAAATTTTCATACCAGGAAGGTATCTTGAATTCAAATGGGGATTATGATAAAAGAAAACTGTATTTAATAATTGTTATTTCAACATTCTTCCCATTGCAGACTACTTTGACAGATCTGTCAAATAAATTTTGCAATTGAAACAAGATAGATAACAAGATTACTTTTAATTTGAATCGAATAAATTGCATCATCACTTGGTGTCATATTCAAATGCAATGACCTGTCAATGTCACACTGCCCTTAAATATTCTGGGGTTTTAGTTATGCCATCACTATGGAAACTAATGGTTCAAAACAAATACTTTTCATATTCAAAGTTAGATAACCTGGCCTATTCACTTCATATCCAATTAAAACACAGAATAAGATTTTGACTTCTTCAAGGTCCCATCATGGATTTTCTTCACCTGACAAGCTCATATCTCATAAATACTTCAAATGGGATTGGCAACAAGCAAAAATATTTACAAAATATTTTGCAAAATCCGTTACTATTTTTACATTATTTCATGTGCACTGGTGCTTGCAATAATATTATATTTATTAAATCTTTCTTTTCCCATTATCAACATATAACTTATGTGATCAGTAGCATAATGAAAAGATTTCAATTGTTTTAAGGATTGATTATCAAAGTCAAGGTCTTGAAATAAAGCAAGTAAAACAAACTGCCATTATATAGTCATAACCACAAATATTTTTACAAAACACGTAATTCAAAACATTTAAAAGTATCTCACTTGTTCTAAGTAGGCATTTATCCACTTTGTAAAAACACGCTTTTGAGTCTTCTTTTGTAAATCTGGAAGATGCAAAGGTTTGATTACATATTTTGGCAGACTAAAGAATGTTTAAAATTTGTAATAAAAGTCTAAAATCAAAGGATATATCCTTAAGATCAATTGAAATAAACCCATTGTTTGATTGAGAAAAGATTATAACTATTGTCATAATACTTATCATATAAATTTAATAAAAGCAAAAAGGTTTCCCACTAAAACATCTTCTCTAAATATCGAATTAAATTTCTGTTTTTCAAAAAAAGCAAAGGTTATTTCCAATGCAAGAAAGTTTCTAGCTTTGAAACATAAAATAGGGTGAAATTCAAAAAAATTATAGCTGATATTGCATCATTTTTGTCTGCCTTTACTGTTTGTTATTGAAAACTTGAAAACAGAAACTCACCAGCTAAAGATTTAATCTTTGTTCCAACTGTATCATCACCATGTTTATTTCTTGTATTCAGTCTTTGTTTTAAACTTCTTGGTTGCCTTTTACCATCTTTTCCTTTTGATGCTAGGGAAACATTGCTTGATGTCCGATTTAGCTTTGTTTCTGAGGCAACGCGATGCTTAAGGGTGCTACTTAAAGTTGGTGTCATCAATCTTGATCCAACATTTGAAAGCCTGTCTACTGAAACCGTTCTGCTTTTAGATATTGTGTTAACATGTGGTCTGCTAGGTGATAAAGATTTTGAGCCACCAAAATTCCTTCCATTCATTGAAAAATTCAGACTATCCATTGATGCCAATAACCTTTCACTTCTTGCTTTTCTCCTTCCAAGGTTAGGTTCTGTTTCTTTACTACCACCTCTGATTTTATCTGGGCGATCATTTCCTCGAAGCTTCCCACTTTGGTTAAAACCCCGAGACCCAAAAAGCGAAGATCGAGATCCAAAACTGGCATTTGTACTTTGGCTGCAAATACTTTCCCTTGATGATGTCACAGATCTAACATCATATTCAGATTTTTCAGGAGATGGTGTTTGTTGCAGATTTGATTGAAACGCTTCTTCTAATGACTTCCATTGTTCATCTAAATTCAAGCTAAGTCTGTTCTGATGCATTGCTTGCTTTCGTGACCTTGGCCTACTTAGTCTTTCCACCGAAGCAGCTAGCTCCCGTGATAAATTAGTCTGTGAGGATGAAGGTGTTGATCTGTGAGGTGATATTGGCACATCTAGGTGAACAGATCCTTGGATGTTAAGTTCAATTTGTGACTTTGATGCTTTGCTTCTGCTCAAAGATTCAGTTGATGATCTTGGTGTCAGTTGCATACTTGAACCAGGGAAATCCATTTCTAATCCTTCTCTACTTTTCCCAATTTGCTTTTGGCTAGAACTTCTACTTTGAGTGTAGCGTACATTCCTACGCTTTGGTTGGCTCAACCTATCCACAAATGCAGCCATATCTTTTGAAAGAGTTGGCGATTTTTGAGCAGAAGATGCTGCCATGTTTATGCCATCAGATGCCATTGCAAACTAAATCAAAATATTGTTTTGAATTTATTTTTTGTTACAAACCAATGAACTTTGGAGACCCTGCCAACTGTGAAACAGAATCGTTGAAAAGACATGCAATAACGATGGTATTTATTGGGGCAAGAGACAAGTAGGTAAGAGAAACGATACCGCAAACAGGGACTCTATGCATTATGTAAATACCACATTTTTCCATGGTTTAAAGCAAGTGCAATTATCCGGAGCTTACATATTTAAAAGGCCCAGGAAAAGGATGAGCTGTGTTCATCTGCAAATATCCGTACAAGCTTAATACATAGCGAAAGCAAATCTAGTTTATATTTGATTTAATTTAAGGTTATACTATTATAGGATTGAAGACGCGCTGGCTTTTCACATCAATAAACAAGCAAAGTCAACAAAGAAAGCTCACTTAAAATTCGTGTTTCCCGCCTCTACTTTATCATAAATATTGCATCACTTTTTGACAAGCTGACATCTGCTGGTTTTCAAAATGAGCATTCACAGGCGATTGTCTTATAATTCGCGATAACTGGTCAAGCAACTACCATAAATACAAGGAATCTAAAACCGCATACTTTGCGTGATTATCTCAGCTCCGCTTGGCCTATTCGCGTTCCTAGTAACAACTCTCCATTCATCAAAACTGTACCGGCATGATGAACATCATAAAATGCAAAATGAAATCATTTAGTCACAATTCCTTCTGGCTATTTCCATCCATTATCTATCGAATAAGATCCTTATTTTGCAGGTCTGTTCGTAGTTCTCCTTGCTTGACATTTGAAACTACAAACATGTCAGGCCGCCATTCCTCAAATACAAACTAATCCCTTGTGTATTAGAATCTACGGAGGGAGACTGGGAACAAGTTAAGGAATTTAACAATAGATTAAACAATGAATTCTTTTTCTTAAACAATACATTTTAGAACAATTAAACAATAGGTTCTATTGTTTTAGTTTGAAGCCTCTAAATGTAAAAAAATTGAACATTATCTGACCCAATGGCCTGGAGCAATCCATCAAATTAGAATTTTTGCACCAAATATCCCCCTACCAAACCCCCTTTTATTTACAAGTTTGTTAGAAAACAGAAAACCAAATGCAAAAGATAATGCAATGAGTTCCACTTTCGAACTTTATTATTAACAAACATCGATTTCTAATTTCCATAAAAATAAGGTTTTTACATATTTACATAAAAAATTTTCTTATGCTACGAACAAAAAAATTAACAATTTATTGACAATCACCATAGGCTACTATTTATGATAAAAAATTAAGTTGAATACACCCATTTTCAAGGCAAACGTGATCCAGATGTAAATATAACAGGGAGGGGGTAGTTTTCCATTACCCTTTTACCTCCGTTTCCTCAAATTTCGCCATTCAAGTTTCTTCCACTTCCTTTCGAATTTTTTTAAGGGAATCTGGAATTCACGTTTCACATGAGACGTTAAAAAGAAATTAAAAAATGGGTGTAAAACATGACAAAATGATGAAATGCGTTGGGCGTTATAATTATTCAACATCTAAATCCATTATTATTATCTCACACATTTCAAACTAATACTAAAACAAAAATGATTTTACTTGAAATGTTCAACAACTACCAAATTTTAGATGATAACAAAATGCAACTTAGATTATTATTAAAATGATGGAATGTGAGGAAAGATTTCGCATTAGAAACTTGAATAGATGCGAAAGCTGAGGGTAACAAGGTCAACATTATTGAGGACATTTGGTATTAAAACATTCGATAAGTCATGTTTTAATTTAAATTACTTATCAGTTTATGACAGCGAATTTTGATATAAACATTAACAATGAGAGACACCTATTTGCATTCAACAAAACAGGATATTTAATACCAGGGTGAAACGTGATAAGCAAGGTTAAAACGATGATTAACCGTTGAAAGGTTTAGAAATGCCTGAAATGTTTTTTGAATCTATAAAGATTACGTGTTTCAATTTTACCTTGATGGTATAAATGGCCTCAAAACTGAACATCAAACTAACATTAAATACATTGAAAATTAGTGAAATCGAGCTCACATGAAATTAAAGAAAAAAAAACCTCTTTTAATGAAGCAAGAAGTTAATCCGTTTGACGTTGCAGGAAAGAGTATTTATTTTCATGGCTGTACTTCCATCAATTTATGAAAGTACATTTTAGTTAGAGGACATTGGCATTTATATGGTGGTATTCCAAAAAGATAAACAAATACAGTATTAGTTTAAAAAGCGTTAATTGTAAAAAATAAAATGGCAATCTTGTTTAAGTTGGTGAGAATACCTTTAAAATAGGCAATTAAATAAGAAATATTTAAAATACAAATCTCAGATTCATAAGATCTACTGTTATGATGCTAATTTAGAAACGAACTTATAATACAAGAGCTCGGCTGCAGATGGTCTTGCTTTCGAGTCCCTATTAAAGTAAACAAAAAAAATTAAAATCAGGTTTCATATAAGGGAATGAGTGATTGTAAATTGTATAAGAAAATCACCATTTAAATAATATAAATAGTAGATAGAAATGAATTATTTATTCTTAAAATCATAGAACACGATCATAGAAATAAAAAACAGCTAGCTGATTGCTAACATTTGCCAACCAAACCTCGATTAATATAATGATTTTAATACAATGACAATCAGTGATAACAGACAATTAGAGTTGCTCTCAAAAGGTTAATTGAAACAATTTCCAACATTTGAATGAGCATTTACGTAATCTCAAGGGGAAACCCTACAAATCTCAAGTCAACAGTTTTGTGTAATGATGAAACGAAAGTACAAATCTACACGATGCAATGCTGAGTGCTGATGAAAACGTTTTAGGATTTAGCATCACATTTATACTCGACAAAACTTCATCTCAAAGAGATAAGCACCATCTACGAAAAGACCCCCACTCCCTTAACCCTTCCCCTAATTTGAGGACTGCAATAAGAGCACACGTCTTGGACCAATCCCTTATGATCATTTTGTTTATGTGACGTGTTGTACGTTTAAAATGTTTGCTGAGGGGATTATTCCGTGAATATATAATGTATAATAACGATGAAATAATAATAATAAAAAATGATAATGATGAAACTAGGAACGGTACCTCTGCAGACAGGCTCTGATGAATTCATTTGCCATTGGTGAACAAGTCAGGTGAGGATCAGTAGCTTGAGTTGCGATTTTAAATAAAGCAGCCATTGGTTCATATTCTGACCAAGGTGGCTTTGTCGTTATCATTTCAATCACCGTGCAACCAACACTCCTACATTTTAAGACAAAACATTCGAATAAAAATGAACATATCAGTCATATCATATCATGGATAGGCCAAAGGTCCGGGAAAAAACCAGACATCTATAGAACATATGAAGCATTTCAGTAAATGTATTGTCTAGGCTTGTGAAATGACGAAAATAGGTCATTTTTATACAATGGAAAATGATCATGGTGTGTGGCTTATTGCGTCTCCTTTTTAATGTAAATACAAATTATTTTTCTTCATACCATACATCTGCTTTGCGACCATATCCTTCACCATTTATCACTTCAGGGCTCATCCAATATGGCGTTCCATGAATAGATTTGAAGCCAGTCAATGTACGAATTGTCTGCAATGAGAAAACATGACTTTGAAATTCGTTGAGACTTTGAAAAACAGTGGAAGATTTGTTCAGCTGCATCTACATAGGTGGATATTTTCATAACATTCAAATAAGGAGCAAATAAAATCTAAATTGACCAATGAATGCAAACCTGAAGTCGTCTTGATGCACCAAAATCAGTCAATTTGATATTATCCAAAGAATCAATTAAAATATTAGCACCTGCAAGAAATAAAATCATAAATATCAAATTTTTATTTGTAGTTATCAAGTAATTTTTATCATAACAATTGCACGTACAACTCAAAAAACTCTAACTAACCTACAAGGAGATTAAAAATGATAAAAACCATATCAAACAACAAAAAAAGTCTTTCAGCAAATGTTTAAAATACTAGAGATATTTAAATTATTTCCAGTCTGATAAGTGTCTTATAGCAGATTTTACAAAAACATCGAAATTTGCTCCAACTAAATAGTTTAGATTTGACAAGCTTTCATCAATTTATAAAAAAAACAAGACTAAAAAATGGCTCTCAGGCTCAGGATATACAAATTATGAAACATCAATATAATATCAAGAAATACAATACCTTTAATATCACGATGAATGATCATGTTTTGATGCAGATATGCCACTCCCTCAAGGATCTGTCTTGTGTACTTTCGTACTTGCCTTTCTTTAATTGGCCCATCGCTATGTAGTTTATCATGTATAGAACCCTTAAATGAAAAACCAGCAAGTCAGAAATCAATGCTATGAAAACTTTGTAAGGGTTAACTTGTTTTATCAGTATTAATAGTGAATGTGTTGTATCAAAAATCATGTAAATACATCCAACACTAATAACTTTCAGTTAAAACATAGCATAATAAATTAAACTAAATTGTGAGAAGACTGAGAATATAAAACCGGCGAAAAAACTTATTACAAAAATAGCAACAAAATCAAATTATGAAAAATATGTTGAACCATCAAAAGTTGATGGAAAGATATCAAACTGATATTGGTTTTTAATGAAAGTAGACCGCAAAAATGTTAAGAATGGGAAATAAAACAACATACCCCAGCCATATATTCCATGAAAATCGAAATCGATTTTGAATCATGTGCAGTTCCATAATATGTGACAACTCTTTCATGATTCAAATTCTTTAACAATTGAATTTCTGCTTCCAAGGCTCGAACTTCCTATAAAATTAATCACGGGCTGTAAAATTTACCATTCCAAAAAATGTTTATCAATAATCGGTTCCGAAAAAACTCAAAATTTATTGAAAATCAAAAAGAAGGATGACTCTATTTTATGCTATGCACGAGAACTTGTTTGAATTATTCGAAAGCTGAGGAAAAGGATGGAGGAGGTTGCTGCGAGCATTAAATTCATCGGAACATCTACATTCATTCTTTGACAAAAGACTCTAAGATATATACCATGATAAAAAATATCCCTCTCTGATGTCAAACAAGCAAAGTACGAACTTTCGTTGAAACCTGAAGTAAATAAACATTAACCCAGAAAATTAAATCAACCTACAGACCTTTTTTCATAATGTATTATAATTTTTTAAAAAAAATCGAAAAAATTACCTTTTGCGTTGCAGGATTTGATAAAGTTGTTTCAACAATTTTCATAGCAAGTTCTCTTCCAGTGTCATTATCGACACAAAGAAAAACCTATTAAAACGAGAATATTTATTATGATTTTTGAAATTATCTGAAAACAACAAACAGCTGAAAATTTGGTGTTGTGTGTCAATATCAAGGTGAAAAACTTGCGCATGAAATTAAAAGTAAACGAGAGAAGATGTTGATTGTTTACAACACTGAGACAGATTATTAACATCAACTGACCCTTCCATATGCACCAGCACCAATTAGCCGTAATCTGTTCCAATTTTTGGGGCATCCTTTGTCTGCAAAAATACCATGAATGGAATGATTTTTCTAATTTGAAAATTGATCTTATAAAGTCATATACAGCAACTAACATTTTATGTACAGGAACTCGATGAAAGAAGGAAGATGAAAGAAGGAAGGTTAAAACTGGGCATAAGACGCGAAAGAGTCTAAGAGTGAAACAAAACAGAAGATAAAATGCAATTCAAACAACTAGCAATCACAAGTCTCCATGATTGAACACTATTCATTAAAGTTCATTGCAGTTCAATCGTCTGTGCACTAATTTCTTTACAAAATTTACAAACTAATTTCTGTACACTAATTTGTCCACTATCATTCGCTGCTATATATAAAGGTGCTAAAGAAGTCTCGTCTACCATTTCCATCAAATGATTCACAAACTGTTGCAGCTTCCCTGAAAATGCTGGTGAACGTTCCATGGTTGTAACATATAAGAGTAGTTCAGCATAGGACAGATGTAAGAAATTAACCTAAAAATAAAAAGCTAACCTTTCGAGGTTGTAGAAATTGATTTGAATTTATCATTAATTTTTTCAACATCTTTTACCGGATCATAATCAGATACGAGACCACTGCTGTTGCTGCTGTTGCCAATGCTTACTTTTGAATCCGATTTCATGATTGGAATAAACATCTCACGTGTTCCCCTGTGCAATCGTGACATCATTATGTATTCTATAAAAAAATGTTTTGAACAATAACAAATCGAGATTTCTTTCTGCTTAAAATCTATCCTCTGAAGAGCAAGAACACATGAAGAGCAAAATCAGCATTGCTACAATAAAAACTAAATAATGCACAAATAAAAAGATTTGAATAAAAATAATTTTTGTAGTTTGTATCATAAGTTTGTGTTTTGGTTTATATCAAATGCAAGGGGGTGTTCGTGATCTTTTGCTCCTCTTGGTATCGTCCTTGTAAATGTGGTATAGTGGTTTGTGGTATTGTTCTAAGCAATTTCGTCTTGTAATCTTTTATATTGAAAACAAAAAAATAAAAAATAAAAATAATTTTGTCTCACCATCGTTTATTTCAACATTGTTTAGTGACATCTCTGACGTGTGCCGTCGTCTTGGATATGGTCCTGATTTTATACTGGAGAAACTATCTGCAAAATCGAAACAAGAGGAATTTGAAGCCAAAAACGTCCCGAAAAAAACTAGAATAAGTATGCAGAGCAGCTTTAATTGGCAACATTTGCTGGTCTCAAACAAAAGATTTGATGTAGTAAACGAGAAACCTAAGCCAATAAAAATATTTGTTAAACTATGATTTTTAGAACGAATGTGTTAAACATAAATTTGATACCAAATGAAGATAAAATTGGAAAGAAAAATTAATGGTAAATTAAATATAATGACCATAATCATAATCAGTGCTGTCAAGAACAAGAGCACTGGAAGGTCTTCGCTTTCCTTTGTACAATGCATAGGCATCTGCAACGCTAAAAATTGAAAAACATTCTAATGTCAGGCGGTCTCTGATTACATAGCAATTTAAAACAGAGAATTAGGTTTATTTACATCAGCAATGTCATTTTTATTTATTCATATCATAAGAGGAAAGACCATCTAGACCTGTTTGCTCAAATTAAAGAATGTTTAGCAATATTTTAACCTAAAAAGTATTGTAAAAATCAGCGGTGTCATGAAAATTGAATATATTGCAAAGAACTGAATTAATAATGATAATAATGATGATGAATATTAACAGATCAACACGACATGGCTGTTCTCTGTTAAATGCTACATGAAGTATTATTAACCTTGATAAAAAGAAAAGTATTGTATTATATTTGATTAAAATCTATGTAACGTAATGATAACCGAATTACCTTGCCATTGCCTGTGGACTATCAGAAAGGGCAGATGTTGATCCAAAAAGACTGTCTTTGCTCTGACGTAATGATATTCGAACCTACAATTCATTAAAATTTCAACCCTTATTGAGTTTGCTTACAACATAACCAAATTTACACATTAAACAAAGGTGGTCCCATCATCTCCGTGGCTAGATTTCTAGACAAGTGAGATTCTCCTTTAAGATCCCCTGTTCACACTCTCCACATTCAATGGTACAACATTGTATAACTGTATCCATGTGCCGTATTGAAATGTAATAAAATATAGCCTATTAAGTACATTGGCATTTGCTGCGAATCTCTAAAATCGTTTCTTACCGTTGCCAGAACTCACTATAATTAAACCGAAAAAAGAAACACAACTTTTTTTAGGTAAGAAAATGTTTCATAAAAACTTGAAAAATGTTTGTTCACCTCACTGTGGCCAAGGGGGTCAAATTCATTGAAAACCTAAAAACAAAAACAAAACAATAATTAAGTTAAAGCCATGAATTAGATTGAATTAAATTGGAATACATTGATTGATTGATCAATTGATTGATTGATCAATTGATTGATTGATCAATTGATTTGATAGCACTGATTGCAATCATTAATACAATTTGATTTACTTACATATGGAATTTGATGATCATGATCCTCAGGTATAAATTCGCCTTCCCCCTAAAAATATAATTTAATGCAATGCAATATGACGATGTTTTACTTCCCATTCTACATTATATCATTTTTCTTATATACTTCGCTCTTTATCCAGGATTTTTCTGTTTGATGGTACCATACTTCTGTGGTCTTCAATATATTTAATGCTCATGCAGTCAAGAAGTCCATCATAATGAAATAATATTTAAAACTATTTTTTGTTAAACTTTCTTTCCCAAATTTCATCATTGTGGAAGTAAATTTCACCATAAATTCAAAATGCATCAAATGAAAGATAAATTACCTGGATGGTGTGATATGACATCGTGTGCTTATTCGATGCAAATCCTGGTTCGGGGTGATACCCAGGGGGTGGAGATGGGGAATCTCTTCCATTCGACGAAATAAACATTGAATGTGAACGAGAAGAAAGGTTAGGGGAATCTGGTGAACCAGGGGGGATCTCCTCAGGGTTGGATTTAGACCTGAAATAAATAAATGAAGATTAAAATTTTGAATAAAATGGCCTGATAAAAAAATAGTTCGATTATTATGTTCAATAATGTATTCATGGTTGCGATTAACGACCCTTATCGAATTCACCGAATGAATCTTAAGTAATTTAAATTTCATTTAAATAATATTTCGACGAAAAGGAATGCTTGTGTTTCAGAATTAGCCACAAACAAAAACAGGTTTGTCCTTCAAACATTTACGAAGACTTCAACATACCGGACGGGGACAGGTCTGCTTTTTGCCTAAAAAATAAACAAAACATGTTTAGAAGAAATTGATTTCTTTTGTGACAGAAAATGGCATCAAACTTATTTTGTTGTATTCTTTATCAACAAAATTAATATGATAAAATTATGACAACAATGAATCGCTTACAAACTTTCAATTTTTTCGTTTTCCAATCTGTTAAAATGCAGCTCTTCATAAAAGACTGATATTTTTTGATGATGATTAGCTTGATAGAATGAGCAGTTATTTCAATTGGATTTAACTCTTCTGTCGATGATACCTCTATCGTGGTACTGATAGAAAAGGTTGTGCTTAGGATAAAATAACATTTCACTTGTACAGGGTAAATTATCTCTTTTATCTCTTTGGTTTGATGATGACGATTAGTGGACAACACCAATTTAAATATAGTTTTCAATCTTTCTCTGTCACACTTTTTAGACCAATTTTGCTGCCATTTCTTTTTAAAAGGATTATGAAAATGGTTTTCTTGGACTAATTTTTTAAAAAACCATTCTCCTTCGCCTTTAATTTAATATTTTCCGGCTTTATTTAACATTTTAATGAATTTTAACAGAGATAAAGAGTCAGAAATGTTGTGGGAAAGGCCTTATTTACATTTTATGTGAATTTGATTTAACAAAACATTTACACGGATTTCATAGAACAGAAGACTAGATTGAACAAAAAGCCTTTTTAAAAGCCACAAAAACATGGATTCATAACATCCATAAGAATTACAATGGGATGTAAATGTGCATGGGAATTACTCCTGGGGTTTTAGACACAATTGAAAAAATACATGGATACGTTGGTATGAGATTTCATGAAATTAAAACCAGACGATATGTGATGTAAAATAGAAAATAAAACCATGGAAACATCTGCGATTTCCAACAAGTTGGAGATAACGAATAAGGAAAGACCTAGAATTTAATAAAGGAAAGGCTTCTTTCTGTAAACTGGGGTTTATTTCATCGGTTTTATTTAATTTTAAGTCAGTAAAAAGGATTAAATGCATTCCTTAGCTTTAAATAAGTTAATTTACAATTGTTACGTGGGTATAAACGGAAAACCAAAGTAAAAAGAAAACATAAAATTAGAATCAGGAGTGAAACTAATCTGCCAAAAGTTGGGTTTGGATTTGTACAACCTAAGAAATGCAATGAAACTATCCAGCAAAACTCTGTTTCAAAGTTTCAAGCAGCAAAAACAAATGTAGAGATATTAGGAGTTTTGCGAACGAGACTGACTATGGCTGAACAAGAATAAGAAAAATAATAAATTAAAAACGAGGTATTAGAATGAAAGAAGCGAGGCTAAAAGAAACTCACATTGAAAGGGTATTTGTCAGGATCTGTGTACGTTCGTCTATGAAATGAAGCCAATGGTATGATGTGATGTGATGCAGGGTTGTGAATATGATCATCATGATCATCATAATCATCAAAATCATCGCAATCATCGGTGAGAAAAAGTCGTAAACTTGTCAACAATGGACTTTGATCTAAAAGTGCGACTGCTTTATCCAGACTTTCTTGATGTTCAATTGGAATAAATGCCTAAAAAGGGATTATTTATCATAGTTTTACCTTCAGTTTATTAACATTCATAGATATCATAACCTTGTGTTTATACCGCTCACTTTATACTTGCACATTTAAATACTCTGCAAATATTAATTTAAATTGTCAACTGGCTCCATGAAAATAGGTTATGAAGCTACTTATGCATAAATTATGGATTAATTCTGGCAACTTGTTGATGAAACAGATCTTCTTATCTATTAATTATCAGGCAGACAAGGAATTACTTCAAAATTTGTGATATTTATATATATATATATATTTATAGACTGGTGATGCCGTATTGGATTGCTTTCGAATGACAAATCTAATGCAAAAATGGCCAAAGATACACCAACAGTGGAGAAGGTTTAGGGTTTTAAGCAGGGGGATGGCAGGGGTAACAATTGATGAATAGATCAACTTAACGATTCGAAAATTAAAGGTCTATAGTACCCATTATCTTGATGAAAATTTGACGAGAAAAGAGTGATTCCTCTAAAACCTCTTTCTTTGGAGTTGAAATATGATGACACGATCTATTAAATTTATTTCATTGATCGAATAGCTTAAAAGGTCAATGTAACATGAAATTTGAATGTAGGACAGATTAGGTGGATAAATTGATGATATGCAGACTTCAGAAATGTCGCATTTTTGGCTCTTTTGCAAGTTAGGGAATCGGTTTCATAATTTAGGCCCATCAGGCACTTTTACAACCATAAAATGTGAAGGAAATGTATCAATTCAAACAGTCTGGTTATTTTTCTTCATTTAACGATTTTCCAAAACCTGTCCTTTAAAGCAGTTTCAATCTTCTATGACATCAATAGTTTTAAAATATATGGCTTACAAGGAAACAATTTAAAATGGAGTTTGGAACCACATCGATGCCCAGTATTGATGCCCAAGAGAATTGGTTAAAATGCAAAAGTACGACCTGAGTCTTGCAGTGTCAAATTGGTTGCATTGAACTGCTGCAAAGTGATAGCATTAGAATGCAAGGGCCCCTGTTACACTTTGAGCAAGGGGGTGAAAGTATTAAAATTTAGGGCAAAGCATTAGCAAAATACAAAACAAAGTTAATTCTGACCCCCCCTGCTGTGAGCGGCCTATGGAGATGCATTGGCGTGACTGAAGTATCATGAAACATAAATTTAGGTTTTGATAAATACATGTAACTCATGAAACGAGCTCATTAATATTAATGAAGGTATTAGAATGATGATTGCAAATGAGATATTACTAATGAAGTTTAGTTTGAGCATTGAATATGCAGAACAATGACAATGCTGATTGCTAGAATGATGAGAAAAACATTGACGAAAAACGTTTTATTGAAAACGACCGAACAAAAACATCACAGCGTGAAAGACTAAATATAGAATTAAATGGTCTGGTTTTCGATAATTTTCCAATAAATTTTATTGAAAGGAACTTTCTGTTTCATATCTGCATAACTATGAGACCTATCAAAAGGCTTTGTATATCCTCAAAGTGACATGTCTAACTTTTATGGATAATACACGCACAATTTTCAAAGACAATGATCATAACGATAAAAACAGTGTAAACAGTTGTGAAAAAACCTGAATATTTTCGAAAGCAAATGAAACTATTGATAACACGAAACATTGTTGAATTCATACCGCATTGTTGACGTAATTAACAGTCAATCTTTTACCAAATGCTGATTTTATTTTCACTTGGAGTCGATCCAACATGACCGGGCGCGAAAGAGGAATTATTCTAGAACAAGAACATGGTTACAAATTAAAACATAAACAGAAAGTTATTGAACAAAATATATGATTAAAAAAAGAGAAACACGTTGCAATATCACCTTTGAAACATCAAAAGTTTGTTGACAAAATAAAGTTGATTAACAATTTAATAATGTATCACATAGGCCCAAAAAACCCCATCAAACTTCGAAAACAGATAAATAACGCAATGTTTAGTGGTTTCCTTTTTACTAATTCGAGAATATGGTTCAATTCATAAAATAAAATAAAATTTCGATTTGATCAAGTTCGTATTGTGTATAAACATCTTCATCACATTTTAAACGCATCTTCGAACAGGAAAGTTTCTTATACGGTTATTTCATATGAAGTTTCACCAAAATTAAGAATCCATTTAGCTTAAAATAGTGTCAGGTTTTAAATGCTAAACCTAAATTCACTTGCATAATGCAATAATGATATTGAAATGCAATAGATGATGGAAACAAATTTTATTGCAAAATATGAAATTACCTTCTTTCACCTTGGTATTCTAACTTCACGCGAACATCGTTCTAAAAGCAAACCCATTTATTCATCAAAATTTGATTTTATAATTCCAACAAATGCCATTTAATATGGGCAGTTTTAAACTAATGCGAACAGCAAATTGTCGAGAAATAATAATAGAAAATGGTATTTGAAATAGAAATAAAAGAAGCGCTAAAATATTCTAATATGAAATCTGGACTGAAAATTCAGGCTAGTTACATTATTAGCATAAATGGTAAAAAGAACTATTTATAATTGATTGGGAACATGAAAAATTGTTCGCAATGGTGGTTAAATGTTATTTCTTTTGAATAACAAAAATTATTGCGGATGTACTAAAGGGGATAAGAGACAGACGATTGGATGTGTTGAAGATTAAGATTGTAGTCATGAAAACATCCTATTGTTGTCTACGAATTCTTTTCACCAGTACAAGATTAGCCTGCGCTTGGCTGACTCTTCATCTCAAAACAAAAAAAGAAATAACATTTATTATTTATGCAACTTAATTCACCTTTTCAATGTTTACTAAGTCTGTAATAAAACTGCTGGAATTGAAATCGGTTTTTGCTATTTCAATAAAATTGTGAGACTATTTCTCAAAATTTGCCGTCTTCTTAATGGCTCATCGACGAATCAGAAATTCAAAGCACCTGTACTCAGAAATTTAAAAAACCACAATCTTGCAGCTATCCTCAGACATTAAATTATTTATGCTTTTGATAATCAAAGATATTTGAGAAGCAAGAAATATCTGCAGCTATTTTTGAGCTAGCATTGATGTGTTTGTAATCACATTGCTGATGCATTACAATATTCAATCTCTCTCAAGGCTTATATTGTAACGCATTTAACAGGCAGCTTCAAATTAAAACGTGCTTCTTAATGAGAAATTTCTGTGAAACTTGTTTGACCTTGATTGATTCTGTGTGTTATGCGATGAGCTATGATTAAAGTGACAAAATTCAAGCTAATTTAATTGCAAAACTTATTGCATCATATTTCATTTGTTGCCTAAAATAACCTAAAACATGGGCTTTTATTTAAAATCTTGATGAATGTTCCATCTGCAATGAAACAATAAAATTCAAATTTTAAAGCATGCTTCATTCAGGAGCTCAACTCATGAATTCATTAATGTTTGGTACCTTTTCATTGGTTCCTTTGCATTTTAATGCTACATTAATTTGCAAAGCAGATTTGTTATTACAAAAGATTTACACCTCTGCTGTAACATAGTAACATACAATATATATTCCAGTTGAAAAAGCTAAAACCTGGAAAAGGGAAGTTTATCTATAAACTGGAATGACAAAAGCCCCACACAATAGCATCATTGGGTTATTTATATCAGCTATCAAGTGTCATGATGAAAGAATATCAATTGACATTAAACTTAAATGGTCTGAATGTCATAAGAAACCACCTTAGATGCAACGATTCAAGGTCTCGATTTCAGTTTCATTAGGAAATCAATCTATAGTACAAATAACTCTACAAGCAATTATGATGATAAACAAAACACCAATTAAGCCAGCAACACTTACTTATAAGTGTTAAGTATATTGAAATATATCATACTTTGTATTGCAACTATTGTAATATAACACAGTTTATAGATACAGGGCCTTCGTTGATAGAAGCACTTTGTGTGTTGAAGAGGTTACCCTGTATAAACATTATATTTATTCATTTATTTATCATTACTAAACTAGAATCTTATGCGCCTGATGGACAGTACACAGTGTGCATTATATGGTTAAAAAATGTCTATGCCAATTGCAGTATATTTCCTCATAACAATAAATCCTAAATGTCTTTCAAAATACTACTCCATAATCAAAAGTGAGGCAATGGCAGTTTTTATCTTATAATTTGATGATTGACTAGCAAAAGAACAAATTTATTAAAAGGGGAGAGGTTATTATTAGCTCTATATTTAATGCTTTAACTTTAGATTACTAGAAATCATCTCATTTCAATTGTATTGATCCATAGGTCAACTTTCATTACCTACCATTTACACTGACTTCTACTTTTACTATGACTACCATCCTATTTTCTTTTCTCTTCTATTTCAATTTGTTGTACCAACACCTTTAACAGGGACCATTATGTAAAAAAGGTCAGCTTGACTTTTCTAATGCTATCGCTTCCACTGTTATTTGGGGTGTTATTTCCTTCAATTTTTTTAACCTTAAATTTAATATATCGTATTCTAATGTATAGATTTTTTTACTTATTATAATAACTTGTAAATATATTTTTATTGTGGCAAATGATACATGCTTACACACATATTAGTAGTTTTTTTTCTATGGCTAAAAATTGTCATTTTATCACATAATTTGCTTATTTTTCATAAACTTTTAATTAAATAGTAAGCAGATTTCATATTTTCAAATAATTCTTAAATAAACTTCTAGGCAAAGCCTCCCTAGAATCTGATTGTTTTCATTACCCCTAGACAAGAGTACATGTCTTACAGACATTTTGACAGTGTGAAGAGAAAACCATGAGATTCATTCAGACATCCTTGGGGAATTCAAAGTTATATGGCAACAAGGAAGTTATAAAATCAAACAGAGTGACGGATTTATTTACCTTTTGCTGTAATGACATAAATGAGTCACTTCCAGTGGAACCATTTCTTCTTTTACTTTCCATAGTTGACTAAAGATAGAACCAGGTAAAAATTTGTTTCAATTTCAAAAGTGCATTAAATGAAACAAGACAAACAAATTTAAAACAGCTTATTTATGAATTTTCAGTTTATTTACAAAACAAGAACAAACTTAAAATGGAACTGCTGTAACTGTTGGCAACGTTTGGTTGAATTTCAAAAAAATATTATTGGAAATTAAATTAGATAAAATTGACAATAAGGTTTTTCATGGTTCAACAAAAAAGACTAATCACTCTTTAGAAATCATTTTCTTTATGCTAATAATAAAATTCATTTTTGGTTTTTCTCATTTCATAAAACTTTGGGGTAAAGCATCCACTATACCGCAAGAAAGTTATGCAACAAGATAAATGAGAGGCAATAGACTGGGGGAGGAGCTTGTGGAAAAACAGTCAACTTTTGTACAAAAATCTCATTACTTGATAGCTTCCTTTACAGCTTTTAGGAAAACATTTCTAAATTCGGCACCATTGTACTTTACCCAAGTGACCCCCCTCAAACTAAGAAAAACCCTTGAAGTACCATCAATCTCTAGCGGGAAACTATCATTGTTAATTATCCCAATTGCTGCCTGTTCATTATAAAGGGGTTTTGGATGCAATAAATCATCATCATCAGATGGGAATAGCTCAGAACGGTAGAACTGGTAGGTTCTGGGTTTTCCATGGAGCAGTAACAAATATTTTTAAAGGGGTATACTGTCAAATGCACAATAAAAAGGCTTGTGTAAACAGTGGTAAATAGTCATGGATGATTTTGATAACCATTTGTAAGGTGGGTTGTCACGGAATCATAAAAAGTAAGGAAAAGCTATATAATTCTGGTTTAAGTGATTAATACATTTTACAATTTACATTAACCTGCTTGCTAATTATAACATTTCTTCCTATCCTAGCTAGTTCTGTTTGATTTTGCCATCAACAAGATGATCCCTGGCATTTGCTGCAAGGTGAAGTTGCAAATAAAATTGATAAAAAACATAGTTGCGAAATATTTGCTGTTATTTAGGAGGGGGGAAGGGGTAACATTGTGATTAATTATCCAAAAACTCTTCAGATTTGTGGCAAATGGTGCATTTTTATGTACACTTACACAGGGTCTTGGAAAAGAAAGTTTACGCATTATATAAATATAAAATTGAGTAATTCAAAATGCTTACAATCGGCAATTTCAATTATTCCAGTATTTTCCTTTTAATTTGACTTTTAATAATCGACACTCTTGTCTTTATCATCTGAAGCTCAACTGTGGATCCAAAATGCTTATTCTCTCGCCCACGGTCTCAAGACAACTTTTAGCTACAACTTGCTCCAGACTTGAACTGTTTATTTCATCTAGATTTTGTGGTTTAATAATCAACCATATCATGCAAAGTTCTTCTGTCTCATCGTATGGATTTTTCCCTTTTCAGAGCAAATAAACTTCACGGATATTGTGATGATGACGGCCTAGCTCCAGGCGACTTTCTTGATGCAAAACACATCAGCATGAGTTGAACTCGTGCAACCTAATTATTTTATCCTTGATACTTTACCCAAATTATTAACTATTTCTTTTAAACTAAACAGTGGCTGACAGTAACTGAAAACAAATTATTCCCAACATTTCACATCTTCTGAATCTAGCAATTTCATCTAAAGATATCCAGTGGCGCATGCGCATTTCTCTTGCTGCGTTTCCCTTTCGTATTCATCAAATCAATTAATTTCAAACTCATTCAAACATTTCAATACCCACCCCATTGATCTGCTAAATAGTTCAATTAATTATTACATATAATCTTATTATTTTATTTATTGTTTGCAATAAAGCACACTCGGTTTAATCTTGTTTTCAACACCAAATGATACTCTCTCCCAACCCCCTACCGATTTCTAAAGTTTCTGTTGAACTGGTCTAGATTACAAATGGGTTAGCAGTTCTAAAAGAAAAGTGGTTGATTAATTGCCATAAATTCATGCTTTAATTGCAGGGGAAATGTGTCATCATACACCCGAAACATATTTTATGAATTTAACCCCCTCCCATACCGGGAAATGTGACCCAACACATAAAGTTTTTCATCGAAGTACATTCAAAGGCAGAAAAGTAGAACCAAATATCAGATCATGAATAATCATCAATGACGAAGTAAGGATATGAATTTCTACAGTGGGTAGATAATATATATACAAATTCTAGCTGATTAAAATACAAATATAATCTCATAATAGCAACAGCTAAAAGTCTAAAGCTAAAAATCATGGTAATGTTCCACAGTTTATATCTATCATGCTTTGCTTCTATTTCTGCATCTATTAAACTGAGAAAAGCCCAGATAACCCTGTAAAAATAGTAAGTTCATCAAAAAAATTAAAAAATAAAACCCCAGATTTCCCGATATTAAAAATGCATTGGGCGTTGATGGTGTATTTGTTTTCAAAGTTGACCTGTTGCAGAAAATCTCTAATCACCTTATGCCTCTCTCATGGTTTACTTATTGTTCGTCGGCAAAACATATGAAAACAGTAAAAAGGCATCCCATTATTTTGGATTAAAAATTAATAGACACTAGTTATTGAGAATGACCCTCCAATTAGCCGATAATCATTTAATTATTAATTATGATTGTAATGCATCTTCCATAGCTTAACCAGATTAACTGTATCAAACATAAACTGCTTAAAATATGTCTGAAGACAAATGATTCAAAATCGATGCAATTTTTGAGGTCATTCGTCATTTTGAATCAGTTCAGTGCAGAAGGCCTCCCCTAGTTAAGGAGATACTGAAGCTAAGTAATTAAAACCATACGGGCGTCATGTTTAAAAAAGAATTACACTGCTTTGGAGTTGACAAATTGGGGACATGCCATTCTGAGACGATCTGCGGAAATGCGTGCAAGGATAGATTGGCAATGCACGCACTCCTCTCCCATGCACTCCACACAAATGGCTTTCAAAAGCTCAATGGTATTAGATCGTACTTAACTCCGAGAAGGACACAAATGATGTTAAAGCAACAACACTTAAAATATATCGATAATGATAACCGTCAAGCAAGTGATGACCCTCTAAAAGTCTAATTAAACGCAGATGATTTGTCATAATCGATTATTTGTTGGAACAATCAAAAAGTTTAACAAAAAAGAATAATAAATATGATAAAACTACAATGTTGTAAATAGTACTCTAAAAACAGAAGAAAATGTAGATTGATTACACGGGCTAGAGTTGAAGGTAAAATTGAACTTTTCCTCGAAATTCGTCAAGCAAATTGTTTCTTAATCTAATCTAGAGGAATGATAAAATTGCCAAGCAAAATGAAGGAATAACGAAAACGCAGAAACAACAAAGATGAAGGTGGACTGGCAGTCTCAAGATGAAGATCATTTGAATCCAGCACCTAAAATGAAGGGAAAAAGAAGAAGAAATAAATAAGAGAGTAATATCGATAAAACTACAGTCATAACATTCTGGGATACTTTTTATCTTTGTCTGATTTGATTTCCTCTTCTTCTCTGTTCTCCTAATCATTATCTTCTTCATTCCCTCTAACTATATTGTTTTTCGTGGTTTTCTTTCATTTCTTTTCTTTCCTTTCTGAGAGCATGGTATTTGTTATGCGGTCATTGATTCTGAATCTTCATAATCCCCATCCCATGCACAGTCTGTCGTAACCAATGACATGGATCATCTCATCATCTGCTTCTGTATTTAGCAGATAACTGTACACAACATCCTCTTGGGGCTTAATTTATCACTATTTCATCACTCATCACTAATATAATACTTTATTTGGAGCAAAATGGAAATATACCTGGCACTTAGTCATCTATAAGTTCATGAAGGTCGTCTTCTTTAAGCTTTTTCATTTGTGCCCCAGGTGAAAACAATTGTGTTCTGTACAACCTATTCTTGCGTAACAACATGATGACGGTGATGAAAAGGGAGAGAGCGATCAAAATGAAGATGACGATAAAGACGACGAGGGTTGTGTGTGACACAGGTTTTCTTGCGGCAGACAGCAAAGGTTTTGTCTAAAAGAAAACAAAAGAATTTGGTTTTGTAAATGCTCACGAAATTGTATATATATTCAAGTATGCTTTGATTTAAAGAAATTAAAGCAAGAATAAAACAAACAAGTGTATTATGGATTACATTTTGAAAGAGTTGTACATAATAGGCTACGCAAGGGATGAAAACAAACAAAGGACGCTTACTGAACAAGGCACAAAATGTCGGTGAGTAGGATTGTCTCGTCCAGTTCTATTTCTGCAGTTGAATCCTGTTTCATAAGTTATGTTCTTAAAGCCATTAACGCATTCAGAGTGCACTTCATAACGCTTGTTTTCCAGGCAAATAGGACACGCGTATTTTGATCGCCAAAGAAGATGAAACTCACAAGGCTTAATCTCAACAGCTAAAAGGATAAGAAGTCACAGCTACATTTGAGTGATGTGATAATCCCATCATCATCATTATCATCGCATAATCACCAATCAATCATCATCAATCAATCGTCAATCAATCAATCAATCAATCAATCAATCAAGCAATCCACCAATCAATCAATCAATCAATCAATCAGTCAATCAATCAATCGATCAATTAATCAATCAATCAATCATCATCATCATTATGTCACTGCATCAAAGAAAATAGTAAAGAATTTCACCTGTTTGATTATCCAAAGGCATTGGAACTCCAACTCCAGCAAACATATCACATACAAGGTTAATAACCGTTTTCGCAGGTTTAACTTTATAGCCATGCTTATTATAACAAGTGTATCCATCGGTCAATTCAACAATGAGACCGGATGAAACGTCTTTTTTCGGCTTGAAGCCAATGACACGGCCGATGCTGTAAGAATACCTAGATGAAAATGACCACCTTTTACACGCCATTGTCTTTAGCACTACCTAGGGAGTTAAACAAAGTTTTGATGTTAAATTCAACTATTAAAATGTGTTTAAAAATGAAAATAAATATTACTATGTATTACACTCTTCAGGTCCCAAAGCATTATGTTGTTGGAAACTTGAGAAGGGTATATTATCAGTAAAATATCCACTGGAAATACTGTTGTAAATTTTGATTGATGAGATTTAATGTCAGACATTAAGTTATGGGTCATTCACGTGATTTGATGTAATGACGTCATATCTGTTGTGTAGTGAAGTTATTAGATATCGGTCGAGGGTGAGATGACGTCATTCCAACACAATGGTGAGATGAATGATTGGAATGCGTGAAATGATTAATAAAAATATCAGAATCAAATATTTTAAAAAATACGAGGTAAAACAACTTAGGATGCTGAAAAGATGTCTGAAAGAATCATTGAGACAAAATCGATTGATCTTCAAACAGAAGAGTGCCAGGTGAAAAACTGCAAATGCGTAAAGTATCAAAAAAATCTGAAAAAAAATCGACGAATTTAACAAACCGTTTCTCTCACGTATTTTCCACTTTCGTAAGAGCTTTGGCGCATGTCAGTGCAAGATGAGTTGTCATGGTCACGTGTGCATAAATTAACATAGAAATAATTCCGGTACCAAATATGAACCCCTGATTTGGGGTACTGTTTCACTTCGATCATTGGTCCGCCAACATTGGCCATAGGCATTAAATCATATAAAATACCGGGGGCAGCATAGAATTGGCACTTGTTAATATCGCAATCTGTACGTTCTTTGTTTGGTGTTGTGTTTGCACCACACTTAACACATGATGAACTTTGGTTCTGACAAAAACAAGAAGATGAAGCCAATAATACCAAAACTAATTTGAACATTGAAGAATAAAGATAGTAAAGAAGCATGCACTTATATTCCAGACCATTTAATTGATCAATTATCTACGACACGTCTAAAGTACCTCAAGGGAATCAAATCAACTTATAAACAAGCACCAGACAGAGAAAACCTTTCTTAAGATCGCATCAAGCGTGAAACTTGAAGTAACAACTCAAACCGTCGTGTTCTGCCATAAAGGTTAAGGTGTAAAAGCATATATTCTATATATATTTATATATATTTATATATATTGTATATTGCACACTGTTAATAACATTGTATTTAACAAAGAAGGCCGGGTATTAGTTAGATAAGACATATAAAGCATGAAGAAATACTAATATTAGCAAATGGAGAAAGAACGATAAAATTCTAGAACGGAAATGATAAGTAGAGTTACGTAGGTGAACCCAATACATTATCCAAGAACGGAGAAATATAGCTATATTTTTTACTAAGAAATATACCTTATCAGTGAAATGGCCCGCAGGGCATGGAATGCATTTCCTGCCATCTGCGCTATATGTACCAACGGCGCATTTTTCACAAGTAGAACCATCAGCTGACAATTGGCTGCCTTTCAAACATTTGACGCAGAATTTAGCTGGGCCTTTATCAACACCCAAAATATTAATAGAATAGATTCTTGCTTCGTAACTTAAAATATTTGTTTTATCATCATCATTTTGGTGAAACGTTGCTCTGAAATAAAATAGCAATTGCATCAATGCAAGGGAGCGATTTCACAGAAGTTTAACTAATATTCTCAGTTATAACCTGGAATGAACGGGCTGCTATCAGTAAAATTTATAAAATATGCTACATTTTTTGTATAATTCGGCGATGAGTCACCTACAAAAACTTCTCATACTGGGAATGTTTTTATTTTGACCAAAACCTTAATATGAAAATCCAGAAATAAAAAAGAAAAAAAATATGAAATTAGAAAAAAGTAACTTAATGGCGATGACTAATTTTATGGTTCAAAATGGGGAATCATCAAATGGAGATGAACAACCATGTGTGTAAAGAAATAGTCCTCGTGATTGGTTATTGTTTCGAGCAATCACCACCCCCTAAAGCAAGAATCAACCTGGAAGACTTTTAATGGTATAACAAGATCCCTTAGACGGGGGTTCACGATCCACATGTATTTCATTTTTACACATGCTCCATTAATTCTCCGCATTTTTCAAGCTTTTATGAAATTTTACAAAAAACTATTCAGACATTCAGAGGTAAAAACAACGGCGAAAACGAACCTAAAGGTGTATCGTCCTGGAGTTGAAATCGAATAATAATGATTCATAACGGATCCATTGCGTTGATGGTTTCGTCCATATCGAACACAATCGACGTCACGTACAATGGTTGAATTATCTCGAATCAATGATAATCGCAGAAAACAATCATCATTTCTTGCTAAATTCATTGTCGTTGGATTGATCCGGCAATCAATGGAACACGAAAAACGAATGTATGAACGATAGTAGGTAACTTGAAGGTCTTTCAATTCAACGAAAGTCTCAAAATTGCCAGGAATTCGTCTGGTTGAGAGGCTATCTCCATCATTGATCCAGCCAGCCTTAAATGGAAATACATACCAAAAATACAATTTCACTTGATTTCTGATTGCATAATTGTTTAAAATTCCCATCAATAAATACTGTCATATCTGGAAAGATTGACGAGAACCACATCAAATCATGAGAAAAGATAAAAATACATCCAACTTACACCATAGCAATTTTCACCAGAACATTGAGTGTTAAAAAGACTAGAAATAGGACCCATTGGCCATTCATTGATGAATACACCCGGTATTGCTGCTTTACCGTCCGGACAATTGCCACAGGATCCGGATGAGGTTATAACCTGGCCACGTGGACACGATTTGCAGATATAAGCATCAGGACTATCAGTTCTATGAACAAAGGTGAGCTTTGAGCCAAATGGACAAGTACAGTTTGTTGTCTTTTCAGGCTTTGATTCTGATATACATGGTCCAGTTTTCATACCTTGATAAAAAGAAACAAATAACAAAATCCAAGACAAGGGAACATTAAATGATGTAGATGAGAGGTTGCTTGCAAGGGGCATTATCAAAATTCAAGAGGATTTTGCCAAGTTCAGCCTACTGCTGGTAACTCGGTTTAAAAACTGTTTGTTAATATGAAGTAACAGGTAAGGATTTTATTGTTTCAATGCCAAAATGGTCAGTAAATGGCTGATCAAAAGGTTTCCTCTGCACATAACAATGGTAGCTAACCTTATTGGTTTGATCAAGGGCATGGTTGAATAAACACTGGTCATTACACAACCACATCTACTTGAACTCAACTGAATGAGGCTGAACTGAACTTGACTGAATTGAACTGAACTGAACTGAGCTCAACTAAACTGAGCTGAAATGAGCTGGACTGAAGAAGGCATTTCTGCGACAAAATATCACGGCATGGTATTTCTTATAAATGTAACAATGCAGACGAATCGATACCTATTGCATTATGATACACTTAACAGATGCGTTCTAATATCAAATGAAAATGCAATAATCTATTTCAAGAAACAAACAAACGAACAAACAGCCAAACAAACAAACAAACAAACCTACCTGGCCATTTTGGGACAAGCAAATTTAAGCGTCTGACTACTTTCTTTTCCGCATTCAAAAAACATTTTTCAATTGGATCAGGAACATATCTGTAATCGGACGCAGCACATTTCGTCAAATTGAAACAGGTTTTATCACCACTATGCGAGAATGTGTTTGGTGGGCATTTGATGCATCTTGTTTGACCGGGCTTGTCCTGATATGTCCCATAAGGACATTTTGTACACTCACTACTACCAGGCTTGGATGAATAAGTCCCAGCTGGACAAGAAGTACAAACTGTGTGACCTCTCTTTGCTCCAACCTTAGATTCAAACGAAATATTTAGAATCGAAAAAAATCTACTGTTGATAGCCTCGAATGGTTAAAATCAAAAGCAACTTTTTTGTTAACGTAAATATAAATGTAAGCATAAAATAGAAGATAAAAATACGCACGAATGTGACATGTGTGACGTAAGCAACATCGAACCAACTCCCTTTGGTGGAACATGTACTGATATGAGTCCATCGGAAAGCATGAGTTCCCTTGAAAAAACGTCATTTTTTACTATTATTTCATCTGCAATTTATTAACTAACAATCATGCTTGTGTTATCCACTTATCAATTTATCTATTCATCTATTTATCTATTTTCTAATTTGTTAACCGATCAATTAATTCATCCCTTTCATGTCCTCTTCCATTCAATTATTTATCCGTTCATCCATTTAATTTCTTCGCTCACTCGTTTATTCATTCACTCACTCCCCCATTCATTCATTCATTCATTCATTCATTCATTCATTCATTCATTCATTCATTCATTCATTCATTCATTCATTCATTTATTCATTAATCAGCTTACTCCTCGATCAACAAATGTTTGTGCGAATCAATTCACATTCGTACAGTACAGACTTTTCATAATTCTTAACCTTGTGCTTCTTTACTACGTTAATTATTCTATCATCAACTCTTTCTAAACAACATCTTATCTAACCTTTGTTAAATTGTGAGTATAAACCGTCCATGAAAACTGAACATCGGATCTCATAACTTCTTTGTCGTCAACGTAAAAAAATAACCCTTTACGGCATTCAGATTTGCTTTTTGGACATGGCATTCCATCAACTTTGTACCGAAAACTTATGTAATTTCCTTCTGTGTTGTAAAACGTCATATAAGTTAACATGCTCTTCTTTTCAAGGCAGCTTGTCGGGTCTGTTGCATTGACAATTGGCGATGAAACAAGATGAGTAAAATCACCTAAAAATCACAAGAAACAGAAAAGAAAAAAATATAACATGGCATGGGACATTAAAATCATAATTATTTTTATCAATATTTACCTATTACATTTTTACCAACCATTAACCCGGGCTCATTACATACTGATGCAGTGGACGATCTGTATACCTATTGTTTTAAAAACAAGTGAGTCACTGTTTTCGAAGAAATACAATTGATCTTTTCGGAAACTGTAAACGCGGAGTTTTCGCCAACTTAGCAAAATAGCTGTCACCAAAATTATCAAGTTTACACCCAACTACACGTTTTTTGTGGTTAACCAATACATTGTACACAATTATGTCAAAAAATGGTATGAGATCAACTGATATCATTAGATATGACGGTATAGAATAAAAATAACATACTTGAAGGTTGCCATCCTTGACATGAGCCACCTTTGAACATAGTGACACAAAATGGGGTAAACCTGTAACCACTTCCGGGTACATTCAAAGAACCATTCCATCGTTCCCAAGTATCAATCACCATTCCACCAACACTGAAGTTACCCTCTCCGCACTGAATACACTTCCATGAAAAGAATGGCTTTGTTGTGATTTTAATACCATATCCTTGAGGGCATTGGCATGGCAGATTGCTGATAATCTTAGGGACATATGATGATTTATTCGTAGCATCACTAAAAAGAAGTTAGATGTTAAACTTGCACTTGCATTAACTGTTTTACTCGGCAAAATATGCAAAGATGAATTTATTTTATGTAAATTCACAACAGGAACAATCTTATCAAGTAAAAAGACAGTTGAAAAAACAGATAATGACAGAAGCGTTGAACATCTTCTGCACAAGCGAGGCCATTTTCAGATAAGACCATTACAAATGAGGTTTATCGTTCGGTCGTGTCGCGCCTCTTAAAACTATTATAAAATAAAACCCAAAAAGCATGACGAAAAACGGAAATTAGACATGAAAATACGTAGACAGTGTTTGCTTTGTTGTTAGAAGTCTTTCATAAACTTAAACATGATCTTTTTTTTAACACAAATTGACGCTACTGTACATAAATATTTTTTATAACTAGAACAAGCATGAGAGATGATGCTCTTGGAGTTGTAAAAATTGAAATGAGGTGAAAATAAAGCAATCCACAAGAGAAAAGGTCAATCTCCTTCGCATGTACCTGTTTTATACTGTTAAGCACCTTTGTCATAGTTACATTATGTTTGATATGGTTTACGTCTAATGATGGTGGTAACCGGACAGCGGAAAAGTGGAGAGGATGGTAAACTAGTTTGAGAAGCGCAGCATTGTCTGACCAAACCTTTGCTTGTGTATTCGTGAACAAGTGGATTCACGCACAATATGTTGGAACGGATAAATGTAGCAGGGCCAGAAATTAAACTCATGCAAGCATTAAATAGCAGTTCTATACGGAGGTTTCCATGCGCATTGTATGCGGGATGAGTACAGATTCCACCCAAGGGGGGGGGGGACTTGAACAAATTTCGATAGGGATGCTCGTGTAATTTTTTTGGGTTTGAAATTTATGAAATGCCATTTATTAGGGTGTCTCTAAATTAGCATTAATTTTTTGGCATTGTTGAAAAAATTGCCGTCATTTTTGTAGGTTCATTGAAAATTTGCGTCATATTTTTGGTAACAAAAATAAAATGTAGAGGCAACTAATTTTTATCTGCGCGCAACCCAAAGACTCTCAAATGCTGCTAATATATGATAGTTTAACATATCGCAGAGACCTGTCATTTTTTGGGTTTGGGATTTTGGGGCTCTCATTTTTTGGATAGACAAAAAGTCTTTCTAAATGAGAATCTTTATCTTAAATTTCATAGAGCATCCTCCTGGCAGATTTTATAGTATTCTAGAATGCGTGCAAATACTCCACATTATAGACAAGAAGGGCGCAGGGGGCGGGAGAGAAAAAGGGGGAATAAGTAAATCTTGTCCCTTTCGCTACACAGGAGAATCACTTGGGGGGGGGGGTTTGAGACTCCCCCTCCTCCCCATCTATGAACATATCGTTTTCTTGCAGGGCAAAGAATGACATTAGCAGGGTAAAAGACCCATCACCCTCACAACATGGAGCATGAAAGGCACCCCTGCTGCTGAGCCACCTTTTTCATCTTTCATCACGCTGCCCTTAAATCCCTTCGGCCAAACTTTCTATAACTTGACGCAATTGAAACTTGGTCAAGTCAGAAGTTACGTAGGTAAATCGTATGAATCTTTGTACCACAACAACTGTCGAATGAATTTATCGCTGTGAAATCTCTCTTCTTCAAAAGAGGGATTAATGTCTCGTTGTGAATGTAAACTAACCCGGGTCAAAAAGAAGTTTGAAAGACAATTTGAATCACAAATTTTGAATAGGAATCAGAGAAGATTTAAATAAAGAATTGGATTTGTGACTATTGGGTTAGAATTCATTGAAATTTAGGCCGCTGATAGTTGCACTTGGCTTGCCTTGTGTGTCTTTAAAAGCAGATTTGTTAGTTGAAAAGAAAAGAAAGCATTAGACCAGAACAACCATTTCAAACTGAAATACCACATTAACGAAAATCGATTTTATGAAAACACCTTCACTGTATTTGAAACTAATTGTAAACAAAATTAACATTAATAGATGCTTAAAGTTTTGGTACAATTCATACGTTCGTTCAATGACTAATTTACGCAGCAACTCCACATGGGTGGCTTAAACATTCCAACTAGGTTGCTCATTTATTTGGAACGCCCAGACCACAGAATATGGATCATAGCCACAGCAAACGCACGGGCTCTGTCATTTCCAACTTTGTTACTTAAAACCTCACTAGATAAAACGGTTTGGTAAATCGTTGGCAAAGGCTAAGTTGATTTCCTGCCTGGAGATGCTAAAAACAAACATTAGAGAAAAGCAGTGGTTCTATGCAAACAAATAGTAATTAGAATTCACTTTGCAAAGCGATTTCAAGACAGTTTCATCGATACTCTTAAAATAGAGACAAATAAAATTACAAAAGATATATTATGGTGAATCTATTAAGGACTATTTGCATTGTTTTCTCATTCATTCAATGACGCAAAACCACATTCCTATCAAAAATCACAGATTCAAAAATAAACAGTAGCAGCTCAAACAAAAATGAAATGAATCCTACTAAAAGTCATTGATGTTCATCACTTGATATTTTTGTACTTTATTGTGCTTTTATTAAGATTCATACAAAATGTTTCATGGATTCTCAGACAATAAAGGTTCTTCAAAATTGGGTGAATGGACAAACAATTCACCTTTTTCTATCATAAAACACAGTCAGCTATTATAAAAATCCTGTAAAACTTTTCACATTGTTTGTTGGTATTTTCTCTTTGTTTTCCAAGGTTTAACATTCAATGTAGTTTATTCTTAATCCAGTTGGCAGCTGGCCTGTCTCTAGTTTTAAATCCAAAAATAATATTTTTCTAATATTTCTTTAACTGTCTCAATGCATCAGCTATAAATCCCACAGTGTGGGGAGGATGTCTTGAATTATGTTTATTGACCTCCTTGAGGACCTTCAAGACTCCTTAACACAAATTATTTAACTTTAGAAGCCTTTGTTTTCTTTACTTCCCACAGCTTTAAATGCGCCTTTTGATATTACAAAAAACCAGGAGTTATAGAAAAAACTATATGTTTAAACGTAAATCTACAGTTACAAAAATATTCATTATTTGATAATAGACAGACCTGATAGAATCACAAATGATTGACATTCATTGAACAAATATTCGCTGAACAAATTCCTTCACATTCAAATCACATTAAAAATCGATTATGTTCAAAGCATATTTCAATGCTGAAACTTTGGCAGTTTATACCAAGTTTCTAATAGGTTCTGCAAAATGTTTTCAGCTGTCAAAATCAAGGTGAAAATTTACCAGTTAGAAAGAACTGGAGGGTAACAGGCACAGTGTGGCAACAAATCAGCTTCAAAATGTTTGTTAGTAAGTTAGTAATCATGAATTTGATGATGATGATGATGATGATGATGATGATGATGATGATGATGATGATGAAGATGATGATGATGATGATGATGAAGATGATGATAATGATGATTGTGATGATAATAATGATGATGGTGATAATTATAATATTATGATGATATTGATGATATGGATGATTATTATGATGATATGGATGGTTATTATGATTGTGATTATGAATTGTTAAAATTTATAGGATTATTAGCCTAATGTAATATGATTTATACCTGGAGTTGAATATTTGCGTATTTAAAAAAAAACAGATTGATTTTGACAAATCTACGTAAAATCACCAACCATCTTAATTCTACGGCCCGGCTTTTGATTTCAATGCTGAGTTAAAACGGATTTCATGGCATAATATCAGTTTGAACAACGCACGTGCTTCTACAGTCAAAACAATAACGGGTGGTTCTATTCAACTGCATAGCACGTTTTATAAAAACACCAAATCATGAATTAAGACTTAATCAAATATTTCCTTTTTTTCATACTAATAAGCAATTTATAACTGTTTATATTAACATTGCCGGCAATCACACCAGATATAAGTTAAATAAGAATGCAGTACGTTCTATTCCTGCAAATCAACTATGGTTCCTTTTACATTTTCATTTCAATAATTATGTAATCACACTCGTCATGACGGGCAAATGCTGCGGTAAAATCTGATTGCGAAGTTCAAAATATCCCGATATGAAGATAAAAGAACAACATTAATGCTTAGAGTTCGGCATAACTTACCAATCAAACAAAAAACCCATCACAAATGCATACACGACGCTTTGAAGTAAGACTTTATGATTCCGAGATTAAACCAAATGCGCAATAAAACACAGGCCGCTTAAACAAATTATACGCAATAGCCAGATAGCTGGAAGCTAAATGGACTCACTCAAAACAACAGTGCAGATTCCGACGTTAAATGGACACATCTCATAAATTTTAGGTTTGAATAGTAATCATAATGAGCGATGCAGCCCATTAAATTAAATGTCTTCCTGTAAGTCAAAATATAAATTAAGCACTTTGCAGAAAAAATGAGCAACGCACATTCGGAATAAAACAAAAGCCAGACTTGAATTGCAACTCACCATGGTGTCTTCATAAAAGGTACAATTGACCTTGTGTTGTTCTCTGAACATGGTAGAAGAAGACTTCCATAGTCTGAAGACACACAAGGTTTACCTGTACCTGCATTTACATTTTGATAATGTGCAAATATCATAAATAAAATGACAAATGTCCAGGCATCATTGCTTCTAACCGCCATCTTCCCTCTTCGAATAATGACACGACCACGGATTGTCCTTACTTTGGCAAGTTTATGCGAGGCTCCTGCGCATCCCAAAGGATGTCCATTCAAAATTGTAAGTTTTGTAATTCCCCTAAATTTTTGACCTTATCATCCTTTGTCACTTTCGTTTTCTTCATTTAAAAGGAAAATTAATGACATTGATGCAAATAATTTATCTAATCATATCATATAGGGGCGTCATTATTTTATGCCATGCAGTATAGTCAATGATTAACTTTTTGTTAAAATGCTCAGATGTTTTCCAATAAGAGAGAAAACCCCTAACAAAATAATTTGACAAAAAACCAACCAACGATGATATTGTCTGATTTAAAATTCATATAATCCAGTTTGATAAAATTTTTTGTTTTGCCCATTGTAAGATAGATTGATCAATTCAATTCACATGCTTTGATTTTGTCTCCAAGCACACCAGAGGATATTTTCGAGTGAGGGGCAGGGGTGGCGCCAGGATTTGCCCGACGGGGACTTGGTTCCCCGAAAGGGGGGCTAAATAACAGAATAGATGGTATCTTTCTGCGCATCAGAACACAATTTTTGCGTCAAAAATTCCCCGACTGACACGAAATTTTTCCCCGACAGGGGGCTAACACTCACCGACGAGGGGGCTACATCCTGCCCCCCCTCTGGCGGCACTCCTGGTGAGGGGCTATGGGATATTGGGAGTGGCCATATTTGGGCGTGGTCGCTCAAATTCATGTTGGTGCATCCATTGTCAATTTATATTTCATAGATGATCAGTACTAGCCGTTAATTTCTTAATATCTTGGGAAGGGAGGACTCTTTCCCCGACTAGTTTATCTTTTTAACCGAGCTCCTTCTTTGAGTAATTTCCTATATGCCATCTATTCAACTTGTTTGTGTATTTTCATTCGTCTGTTATTCGTATTTGTATCATCATTGTATTTCCTATTTATTATTGTTTTCATTTTCTGTATGAATTGTATGAAGTGGAATTATAGAACTGAACTGAACTGGAGTAACCGAAATTGCGCTAGAATACAGTAGATACCCGCATATAAAAGAAACTTTGGATTAAGAACCTCCAAGCTGATCTTTTGCCAATTAAACACAGTCTATGCAAGAACCACATAAAAGCTGTGTCAGCCTGTTACAGAAAATTGTGTGTTTATTTAGCGGGTTTTAATTGTGGTCCATCAAAAGTTACATCGAGAAAAAATGATTCTGAAACCTATGTAAACACCCAGGGCTAGATGACTCACTACACGTTTTGTGATTGGTCAAATTAGAATTGCAATAAAAAATTGTGGTTTTTCAATCAACGTCAATAATGATTGAAGTCAATGACCTGGTTGCATATTTGCACACGTTGTTTCAAAGTACAATAACACTCTGTTGTTGACGTTTTGACCATTTCCATGACTTTCGTCGCAATTAGTACTTGACGCAGGCTTTTTCGCGCAGTTCTAGGCCAGTCTATCCAACAGGAAGTTTTCCCGGCCGATTGGACAAACGGAAATCCAGAATTTTGAATCAATGATGCAAAAAATTAAAAACAAATTCAGCGATGACGTCAAAAATGAGATGTTTTATAACCATGGTTGTAATGTTTCTCACAATTCTAATGACTATTTACAAAAATAAGATTTTTAGTTTTTTAAACAGCTACATAAAATGATGAAAACGAGACGTTAACATGATCAATGACTATCAAAGACAAATTTATCAAATCATTTTTGCATTAATGCAATCATTTGATCAACTTGCGGAATAAAACAAATAATATTTGGATATTTAGATTTTCCATTAGATAGTTTATTTATGAACCAAACCTTGCCAATAATCATAATAATAATAACCATTAAAAGGTACTGTTTCCAGCTTTACATTGTTTTTTCTTTCCGAAGTACATGTAGTAATTTGTTTACATAGGGAAGGAACTGCTGTTGGTTTTCCTTTAAGACAAGAGATCCCAAAACAATTTCAAGCTTATTTGAGTGTCGAAACAGCTGGGGAGGTAAGTTTGATCTCATCATTCTCTAAGTTCAAAATTGGCAAGCAGTTGAAAGGTTGATAAAAACTTAAAAATGAATGCACCAAAAACTAAATATTAAAGATGATTTAAAGTTAAGTTGTTAACAATCTTAATTGATCTTTTGTCATCAAACAAATCCGACAAAAATTCAATAAGACTTGAACAAGATGATAAGAAAATTTTGAATGGTAAATTATCAAATGTTTTTAAAAGTCGCTATCATCATCATCATCATCATCATCATCATCCGATATGTCAATGTGATAACTCTTTTCGGTCTGACTGCAATCGCTCTTTTCTTGATCTGAATCACCAAAATCATCAAATTTATAATTGATTTTGTTTCCCCGCGTCTTTAGAGAACGACAAGGTTTTGATGGTCCAGCAGTTGGTTCATCAAATTTAAAACTGTCATCATCATCATCATCACTGTCTTCAAATATTTTCTTTTTCTTTGCTGCTGTTTTTGCTTGCTTTGGCTTAGCTTGATCTTTCTTTCCTCCTTGCTTACTTTTCTTAGTTTCTTTAACAGGCTACACACAAGAAAATATTTCAACATAAAATTAATAAAGACGGCTTATAAAAAATTCCTGGAGACAAAGATAATAACGATTGGATATAACCTAACAAATCTTTAAACAAGTACAATGGTAAAGGTCCAGACAATTCAGTTAAGGAATATTAAGCATTATGAAATTAAACCGCTTAGATTCCACCTGAGACAAATTGTGATAGTTGCATTTAGCACATTGAATTTGGCTAGAACACAGAGCCGAAACGTCCAGTCTGATGCATATTGATTATGTTCAGATTGATAAATATACTGGTGGATTTTACAATGTGACTCACAAATCATGTGTTTTACCTCGTGTTCTTTTCATGTGTTCTATCTTAGCATCTGGCCACCGTTTTAATTTTGAAGTTCATCTCTAAAGCCTAATTCCCATCCTGTGAACTTAAATTGTTACAGCTATTTCATTTGCCTATTGGGCAGATTCCCTCTTCTGATTAAGTCCATGTTAATGGTTCTCAGGCTTCAAATTTGAGGCAGATTAACATAGAATTAAGGAAAAAACTCATCATACTAATACTTATCCGAGGCTTCGTTATCAACGATTTTTAAATATAAATCCCTTTTGATATTTTTATGGCACAATAAAGTGGTTTCGTTGCTTTGTCTTTATTACTTGATGTAATACGTTTATCACAAATTTTGGTATGTGACATACGATAAATTGACGTAAATACTAAAACTAAAAACCACCTTCGGTTCTTATTGGTTGTCACAAAGCCAAGAATCGAGATGTTTGAATACAATAAGAAAACAATGAATAAGTGTTTCGGTTACATAAGCGATACATAAGAGGAGAGGCAAATTTTTTATGCTAAAAATAATATTGCAAGCCTCAGATTACGAAACCTTACGTAGCTATCAAAAGATTGACGCAAAATTATTTTCCACGATAGATCAAAACTCAAACGATGAGAGTATTAGTGTTTTGGATTGGTTATTGTTCTGACCAATCAATGCACGTCAATCCCACGTTCTATCCACGTGTACAAACAAGGAAACTAAATCATTCTATAGAGAGAATTCAAACTCCCGTTCCTTATTAGGGCAATGTGCCATGTTCCACATCCTCGCGTTGGACAAAGGGCTTACAATATGCCAAATAAATTTCTACCAACGCTTTTGCCGTTATTTGAGGCCCCACGTCTGTTATTAAGGGTTTCATCACCATTCAGTGTCTGATTCAATTCAGAAGATTCGTCCTTAGTCCACGAAGATTCGTCTTCTGAATTGAAGCAGTCACAAAGGGATTATTGGGATGCAATATTTGTAGAATATATTTGTACACATGTTAAACTTACACCGGTACGTACCCTCTTTGATGAAGGTTCATAATCATCTTCATCACTTTCATCATCGGTTCGCTTTGCTACCACCGGCTTTCTTTTTCCAGCTGTCTTTTGCATCGAAGCAAACAGCGTCATTTGTTTGTCGTCACTTTTCGAATTCTTCTTCGCTTTCTTTTGTGCATTATTTGGTGCAGATGGCTTTTTTGCAGCACCTTTTTTACTTTTCACAGCCGGCGGTGATGATTCTTCTTCGATTACTTCAATATCTGAACTGCTTCCGGATTTCGATGAAGCCGTGCCGGACGGGCCTTTCTTTGATTTCCTCGATTTTTCAGTTTCTGAAGATGAAGACGTTTTTGCTTGCTTAACTGGGGTCAATTTCTTGATCAGCTCTTTTGTTCTTTCGACTTCACTGTTGTCTCCATCTGATTCCTCATCTTCAAACATAGGCTTGGATTTTGTTAGCATGCCAACTCTCTTCTTTTTAGTTGGAATAAAATCTCCCTCATCATCATCATCATCATCAACATCATCGTCATCATCAGAAATGTGGAAACTATCTTCATCGTCAGATGGCATTACCAGTTTCTAAAGGGACAGTTATCAATATGAATTATACAATAGATGCGATTTATATCAATACAATTTATGAAAAAATTGGAATATATCATTTCAAATCTAAAATTCAGCGAGTAAAATATCTAGGGCTCAATCTTAATCATGTGGAGTGCCTCAAATGCTCAATCATCAAAAAAGTCGATATCAATTTTTTCTAATCACCAAACGAATCACGAATCACAAATCACGAATCACAAATCACGAATCACGAATTACAATTGATCAACTGAAATCACAATTAACCATAAACAAATACCTTGGTTTTTTTCTTGGTTGCCCCAAAGCTCAATGTAGACTGCTTGTTTGGCCGATTCAGATCTAGACAAACAAAGATTTATAAGGTTCGAAAGGTTATGAGAGGTTACGAAAGGTCACGAAAGGCTACGAATTGTTTGTGAATTATGCTTTTGTTATTTTAAAACGTATTGCTAAATTGCTCTTACTTTTCTTTTGAGCTAATCTCTCTGCCAATGACAAAATATCTGTCTTAATTGCATTGCTATCATCACTAACAACAGATTCAGCATCGTTTGTTTTTGCAGAAGCAGCATCCTTCGTCCCTTTTACGTCATCTCCTTTCTCTTTTTCAGCGACAATCGTTTGTTTAGGCTTCACTGGTTTCTTCTTTGTCTCCCTTTTTACGGCCTTTTTCATGGTTGTTTGCCTTGACGTCTTCGCATTCTTTGCAGCTTCTTGGTCCTCCTTCTCTTCCAGAGCCTCAACTTCCTAAAAAATAAAAATGACACGAGTTTTAAGAGACACGTTTCACCCCATCAATTCTTTCTCTTTACACCATAATCAGCATCATTCCCCCCTCCCCCTTAAACAAACCTCATAGTTTACAAGTTTCATACATGTCTTGATATCTTCGCTTCACCAAACAAAAGTTTTGCTAGTATGAGAGTAAACTCTAAAATTGTGCATGCATGATCTCAAGCATGAAATGGGGAAGTAGATCACACACCTCGATGAACAACCTCCTTAAATATTGCAACATGGGAAAAATGCATTTGAGTGGTTATCAAAATAGATTAAGGTGCTAAGCAATAGAAAAAATGTGCTGATAATTAACATGATATGCCGAGAAAGATGAAGCGGCACGCACATGAAGTTGCGCAAAGTAAAGGGTTCACAAGAATGACAGGTAAAGACCATGCAACCGAATGGGAGGACGAAAGATGGGAAATGAGAGGATGGTAAAGAAGCCACAATATTCACAGGCTTAAAACTACTTACATCAAGTTTCTCGAGGAAGACATTTAAATCATCCAACCACAGATCTTCAGGTGATTTTTTCAACAATGATGCGAGTTCTTCTTTCTATAAACAATAAAATTGACTAGGGTCATTTAAGAAATGTAATCAATGGTCGAATCAACATCATCACAAAATCACAAGTAAATGTATATTAACATTCCTAATACATATTGTTCACCTTTAACTAACTTCCTATAAACATACGAGTGTGTGAATGTAAGGCCAGAGAGTCAACAATAACATGAAATTGCAACATCATGGATAGATTAGAAGATGAAAACAATAACGAACCTTCCTATCCCTTTCAGCCAAAAGTTCTTCCTTCTTTTCTTTCGATAAACTCCATAAATTCATGTTTAATATATAGTTAAAATCCGGACCACCTTCACTGCTTACAACACTGCTAGTTTCGCTTTCATTGTCCATAATCTCGTCTTTAGTCACAGACTTTTTCCATGCTTTTACCGGGTCAGTTGGGTATCCTTTTTCGGCAAGCATAGCTACAAGGTCTCGTTTGCTGCGATTCTCTTTAAAAGTAATTAAGTGTGTCAACATTTTGCACATTGCGAACTCTATATCAAGGGTATTTTAAAATTGTACTGCATTGTCATAAGCATGAACTAGATTCTTTATGATTATCTTATGAATACTGGGGCATTGCTTGTTAAAAGTCTAAAACACCAGGTCGGTCGAAATTCTTACAACATCAAACTAATGCATTCATTCAATGATTAATTGGCTAAAATTGCAAGACACCTTGCCAATAAAAATTTAACGAGTTATAAACAATTAAACATATGTGATGCGTTGCAAATAAACTGAAAAGGGAATTAAAAGGTCACTCGCTAGGTGCTAGGGGTATTCTCATTGTAACGGATATGTTTAATGAGAATCAAACAAATCATATGCAGAAAGAAGAAAAAATATCAAAATATTTTACCAATTGAAATTTTCCCTTCGATCTTTTCAAGAATGAATCTCGCTTGATTTTCAAGTTTTGATGCTTCCGCTTCCAGCATGCCTCTCAAATATGTCTTTCTCTCTCTGTATTTCTTCCTTCTTGTTTCAAAGAACTCTTTCAGAATATCTTCAGCTGAATCGTATTTTCGTAGAACTCCATTTGAATCAAACAAAACCTGTAGGGCATTTAGGAGAATTAAAAAAGGAAAATACCTACATTCAAAACATTAAGATCAACTCTAAAACTAACAAAACAAACTTAAGCCAAAGGTGAGACCTTTCGGTAATGCCACTAGTTATAATTGACATGATAATTACTTTTCCCTTATCTTTAACATATATATGTTTTGGAGACTGAACTGAATAAATGACTGAAAATGGAACATGATGGCTTAACTTATAACTCTGCAACTGTGCAATTTTTAATACAACCATGTCCTTCACAACCTTGATTATAGGTCAAATTGACATGGAAATATCGCATTTTCCATTTTACAGCAAGCGAAATAAGTATCATCTCTATTCCTAAAGTGATGATTAATTAATTATTAAGAATAACATGATTAATTAAGAATAAAAATGATCAAAAAGCACTGCTCCTCGTTTAATATAATTTTTGATCGAAATGGTATGGAAACAAAATACTCTTTCCCCTTATCAAAGTTCTGAAAAATACCAAATCAAAAAATTACTTTTATATGGGAGATATGACACAACTTAAGCGATATATTTTACACAAAAAGAAGTGATAATGTACCATTGAAGCAAGGCTGATCGACGATTCCAATTTGAATTTTTTTACGATTCCTTCCTGTTCTGCTTTTGCCAAATCATTTTCTTGCATCGAAACGATGAAATCAACCGTTTTATCAGTACTGCAATCTCGATAATCTCTGATTACGGAAAAATTGAAAAAATACAATCAAAACCGAAACAATCTTTTATAATTATCATTTCACCGATTGCATTTTGAACGGAAAAAATCGTAGAACAGCATCTGCTTGTGAATTTTAATCATATTTCAAATAAATGCAATCAATTATAAAATAAAATATTGTATCAAATGAATTGCAAATAATTTTGGAATATTTTAAGTGAAAGAAACTAGAAGTAGTTAATTTTTGCCTGATTCAATAAAGTAGTTAACACGTCAGCATTGAAGGACAATCCCTCCCCCATTAGCAATATTTCATTTACATATAAACACCAATCTATCATGCATTGGAATGTTTTCTTACGTGATGCAAGCCTTTGTTTTGTCATTTCCATGCAAATAAGGTTCAAGTATTGACTCTTTGTAATTCGATGTCCATGATTTGACAGGCAACTCCGTAATTTCAACAGTCTGTTCATCAACGACTTGGTACGACCCACAAGAGTTATATTTGTTCGCCTCGACTTGTTCGATTGTTCCTGTGAAATTTTTGTACCATGGTGCCTGTTAACGAGACGAGATTTAAAAAAATTATGGAATCATATAAAAATATATAAATAAATGTATACAACAGGGTTGAATTTAGATGCATAGCAAATAACTTCAAGTATGTTCACAGAAAGATAATAGAATAACAAAAACATTAATTAGGGCCGAAAATTTGAATCGAAACGATGAATGTTAAAATATAAACCATGCAATGACTTTGATTCACACAAGTAATTAGTAAATATAAATTGATTTTATGAAAGTTTAGGTGGAAAGTCTGGTTAAACAAAGGATTTAGTCATCTGAATCTATTGATTTGCCCATTGTTAGTAGGTATCATTACTTCCAAAAATATAGAGACTAATATCGTTAAGAAAGAATTTCCTTGGAGTTTGGAGGTTTGCAATTGTTGTTTTTCGGGGGTGTCATCGCAAAGAGGGAAACACGCAAACACGCAAACACGCAAACACGCGAATGAAATGGGAGCCACCTACCATTGGTTCGACTGGTTCACCAGCAATCAATCTTTTGATATTTTCAACAATTTCTCGAGGATTATAATTTGGTATCTTTGTCGACCATCCAGTACCAATTCCTTCAGCACCATTCACCAGAACCATTGGTAAAATAGGACAGTACCATTCTGGTTCAATTCTCATCCCATCATCAAAATTCTCCTTAAGAAGTGGATCATCTGTCACTGGAAAGATGATGCGAGCAAGGGGACTTAACATTGTGAAGATGTAACGAGGGCTGGCCGAGTCTTTACCGCCGTTAATACGAGTGCCAAATTGACCAATTGGCTGCAGTAAATTGATGTTGTTTGAACCAACGTAATTCTGTGCCAGATTCACAATGGTTCCCATGAGACTTGTCTGAAAATTAAAACTCATGCCAATCACATTAAGGAATGTGAAGCGACGTAATAATTTCTTAATCTGTGCACTTAACCAAATATATACACATTTAACTAAGTTCAAATCCAATTGGTTAAAGAAATATATAGGTTTCAATCTGCTTATTACAAGTAGGAACAACTTTGAATATCAGCTCCATTGACGGTAGAAAAAAGTATGGTGCATAAAAATTGACATATAGGTGTCACCATATTATATTATATTATATTATATTATATTATATTATATTATATTATATTATATTATATTACATTATACTATATTATATTATATTACATTATATTACATTATATCATAACGTATTATAAAAAAACAAAATCATATTACAGCATATCCATCAGATATTACATCACATTTCATTATTTCAATTAACATGTTTTCAATGAATGTAAGATTTTTACCTCTCCATGATGATAGGCAGAAAGCTCTGCAATAGAACCAGCCAATTGTGCAACTTTCACTTCCCGTTTATCGTTTCTTTTAAAACACGTGAACATAACTTTTCTCTGTCCAGGTTTGAGACCTGAAATGAAATAATTTGGTAAGGTTGTTTATTTTCGGAATTACTGGATTGTTATTTACATGATAGAAATTCTTTTTATTGTCTTTTCATACAACAAGACTTGTGAAAAAGGCCGAATTAGCTTTTTCAATTTTATTCCCTTTGCCTCTTTACCATCAATCGAGGTAAAACTTTTCCTTAAACAAGCAACGTGATCCTATCTTGTTCTTCATAACGCCAAAATGGCAATCCACATTACATCGAAACAAACTAAGCATTGTAAAGATCCTTTGAAATACAAAATGCAAATTACCATCGACTAAAGATGGAATTGATCTTTCATTATCTGCATTTGAAAATAAGATAAGTTCCTTGTTTACAAAATCAGTATAAGAGACACTGCGTGTATCTGTGGCATAAAGGTAAATTTCAGGCATTCCAAGCTCCCTTCGGCGAGTTCTCTCTTCCATTCCTGCTGTTAGCCAATCTTTTCTGTTTGACACCATCTTTTTGCTGAATGCCTTTGTAAATAAAGAGCATAATTTTAAGGAAACAATCATTTAAAATCGAGAGAAAAATTAATCACAAACCGTAAACCAAAAGTAGGCCCTCAAATTGGCACCATTTCAGGTTCGCCACCTTTCCACAAATGACATTACACACAATGAAAATAATGATGTTGGTATAATTAAAAAATCTTGTAAAAACAAACGAGTTAAAGCTGGCGCAAATTGGTTGTAGTTAGAGACAGAATGAAGTGACAAGCAGAAGATGATCGAAAAAGGCATGTTGATTGAAAAGGGCATAATTTTGATTAAATATTTCGAGAATGAATCAAGATGAAATTACAAAACTTACAAGTTCAAGAGCTTGGTCACTTGATGGTCCATCATAATCAAACAAAATCCGATGCCTTCTCATGTTTGAAAAATATTCTTTAGCTTCTTTACTTGTACTTGTACCCAAACCTTTGTAGTACTTTACTTTCCATGATTTTGAATTTGGAGTGTTGTGTTTCCATTCTTCAAATTCCGGTAAACTGAAAAACGAATGACATTGTCCACCTTTTGTAACCTGAAAACAAAAGTGAAATTGAATGAAATAATGCTTTTGCAAGTTTACGAATGTTTACGAAGAAGAGAGGATATTAATTAATCCAATAAAGAATTTCCACAAGAAACAATCTTCAATTCTTGTGCCTTTAAGCAAGAGCAAATTTTTCAAGATTATATTTTCAGTTTAAGACTAAAATGGAATGGTAATGCAGATGATGAGAGCTCTATAGGCACAATTAAAAATCACAATCCATATCTTGTTGCTGTTGCAACTATAATTAAAACGAGATTATTTAAAGAATGATTAACACTGAATTACGTCATCTAAGTCATCGTTGAAGCTTTGATCTTGTTAAAATATTCGTTTCATATTATCATCATCGTCATTTTTCCATTATTTCCGCCAGTGGCAGAACGTGCAGCAACATGAGACAGTTGCTTCCAATAGTCACAGTATCTGACGATGGTGTTTAGTTGACTGAAGTTGACATACTTCCACATTACGATGTCATCACCCTAACGGTTTGGTTGTCATCCTTTGCTCCTTTTCCCTATAACCATTCCTCCCAGGCACGGTTATAATTATCATATCATTATTATTACTACCTTGACAATGGGCGTGATAAATTCCTCAAGGAACTTCATGTTCAGGAGACCTGGCCAATTATGATGAATGAAATTGATAACAAGTCCTTTAATGTGTGAACCATCTTGATCCTGATCAGTCATTATCATCAACCGACCATATCGAAGTGACTTCAAATCAGATTCACTCTGATATTTCTTTTTGTATTGAAGACCCAAAATCTTCACCAAGTTGTTTATCTCAGCATTTTCCATGATCTGAAAATGGAGTAATAATGCAAGGGTTGGTGAATAGTGAACTTGTCATTTAGCATAGTTATCGATGTACATATAATAAAAACCCCAGCTTAAATATTTTTTGAAACTGGATATTTGTTAAGTTGCAGAAACTACCAAATTACGTTAAGATAATCATAAAAGTCACAAAGCGGTAAATCATAGCATGAAAATTTTGCATATCTCGAGAGAAATTCTTTCTTTTTTTCAGACCTACTCGATTCCTTCTATGAAAAATCTGTCTTTTTAAGACCCCGTAATTGAACGAGCAATGAAAGGGGAAGTGAATGAAATCAAACATCCATTTACGACAGGATTGCTGACTGGAAACTAACGTCCAGATCTTCTGTTATCAGCTATCTTCTGTTGCTGTTATTCAATATCAGATTTAGGGGCTGGTGCTTTGATATCAGATTTGCCTATGTTCTGTTTAAAGAATGCTTTGTTTTTATTATCTAATTACCTGTTTGCTGGTAGCTTCCCGTACATTTAGCAATTTACCACGCAATGGAAAGACTCCGTACTTGTCACGACCAACTATACCAAGACCACTTATAGCTAGAGTCTTGGCTGAATCTCCCTCCGTAAGAATCAAAGTGCAGTCACGTGATTTGGCACCACCAGCATCATTGGCATCATCTAATTTGGCAATGCCTTTCAATTTTGTTTTTTTGGTGCCTGAACATTTGCTGTTCAACTTCTCTTGGGTTTTGAATTTCACCCAATTCATGATGCTGTCCATGACACCACATCCTTGAACCTACAATTCAACATGACCATCAGATTAAAAGCAAACTCATAACAGAGTAATTCCATATAAGAAACTCATTTTCATTTGTAGCAGCATGCTACAATTAAATAATGATACTTTAATTCTTAAATAAAAACATATCAAATTTTGTTATATATCACCAAAACTGTGTTGTTTTCTTTTGCAATTGAATAGGATGCAAGTAACACATAATCAGGCATCTTTAATAGCAAATAAACATTTACAATTATAAAAACTATTTCTCACCGCTTTGATGAATTTTTCAGACAGTTCACAAGTTGATCCAAAAGATTTTTGATTTAACGTCATGTTCTCTTTTGTTTGAGAATCAAAAGATGGATTTTCAATCAAACAATTGACAAACACCCAAAGATGGTTCTTGATTTGGAAGGGTTTTATGTTCAACTCTTTGCTTGCTTTCTTTTTAACAGCAGTCATCATCTTTGAAACCATTTGATCAACAACATAATTGATATGATTCCCACCCTAATCAAAAAGTTAAATATACATTGTATATAATAAAACAAAAATCAAAGTAAGTCATGCATGAAAAATGACTTTTGATAAAGACAAATTAAGGACAAAAAACTATGTATTGCAATAAAAACTAAGACTATGAAAATGATGACAATGCTGAGTGAAATAAAGCAGCATCTCTAGGCAAGAAGTTCTAATGTTTGATGGCACGTCCAATACCTTTATCGTCATGGAAAACACCATCGCAACAATTACAGATGGGTTCACTTGCCTTATGTTTATCCCTGGCAACTTACTTTAACAATAAAGAAAATAATTTGATTGCCATGCTCAAAAAAATCTTAAAACTTGTTGGAAGAGGCATCACTATATCACTTTGTTTAAAAATGTGGTTGTAATGAATGTTGTCCCTTTTACAAGAAAGAATGAAAAGATCCTGATGAAATAATTTTATTGAAATGGGCTGCTTTTAATATTTCACCCTCATAATGAAGAGTTATTCAATGACAAAATAGCAAAGTCCAAAGTATTATATTGCTAATTAAACCAAAAAATTTCATTTCATTGTTGAACTAAATAAATCAGATGATATATATCTATCATTGAGATTTATAAAAACAAGTAAGAAATTGAAATAAAAAATCTACCTTAGTTGTTGCAATGCTGTTAACAAAACTAGCTTGTTGGAAACCATTTTCGCTAACTGTACAACAAATTTCCCATCTTGGATTGCAAATTTCATGAACAACCTTTGGTGGTTCACCTTCACTATCTTTTGCACCTCTCAGGTACAAATCAACATAATCCTTAAAGTTTTTCACCTGAAACCCAAAAACAACATTCATTCAGCATTAGACAACTTGGTTATCTCCATTATCACAATAACAAAGTTATATATGGTTTATAATCATAGCAACAATGCTATCATCAAAAAATAGAAACTGCAAGTTTCCAAGCAGTTTCTGTTTCTGAATAATTGGGGTCATAAAAGACGTGACATCTCCAACTTGCAATTTATACTTTAGAGAAACAAAGACAAAAACATAACAACCCCATGACTACAATTGACACAATTGAGCTCTACTAACAACAACTGTGTAATGTATCTATATTAATAATGCTGATAAATATATACCTTAAGTTTTTCTCCATTAAGGAGAACAGTGACACCTCTTGATGATCCAGCTACATCATATGCTCTTCTTTTCAAAAGTGATACCATATCATTAGTAAGCTTTTCCATGTGGAATCGTGATAAATCAGGCTTAAATGTGATGCAAGTAAAATCAGTCCCCTTGAAATCCGTAATTGTGGCATCATCTGCTTTTGTCATGTTGTCTTTCCAAACCTGGATAAAATGAGATCAGATAACATATATACTCCATCTGAAAAATTATTATGCAGTATAGTCATAAAATATCAAAAGATTTAGCAATATCAATCTCTGAAGCTGTCTGGCTTAAGCATATGTTTTTGTCTGAGGTTTTGTCTGTTAAGTTGCTGTAAAGTCTATTGTAGCCATAAATGACATGGATGGCAACTGGTGCAAAAAAGTTTATGGTTAAACTGTTGCCTTACTTGCTTGAATTTTTTGCCATATTCAGAACAACCAGTTTCAACAACAAATTTCTTGCTGAAAATGTTACAAAGTTTTGCACCAAATCCATTTCTTCCTCCTGTCACTTTCTTTTGTGAATCATCATAATTTGATGACGTCAAAAGCTGACCAAAGATCAAAGTTGGCACATAAACATTCTGCTCTTTGTGAATTTCAATTGGAATTCCTCTGCCATTGTTCCATATGCTGATTATGTTCTTATCACTGAAATGCAGAAAAACTGGTGTAAAAGATTTGTTACCTTTCAAAAACTATGCAAACCAAAACAGTAGCTTGATATATAAACAGGAGCAACTGTAAAGAACATATTATTTTAAAACCTATGCTGTTGAAGAACCCTGGGCCGATTTCTTCCTTGAATTATTAATTGATGCTGCACTATAAATAACATAAAAAATATACTCACACATCAATTGAAATTTTGATTTGGTTCATTGAAGAGTCTCTTTGTTTATTATCAGCCGCATTCACTGAAAATGCAAGTACATCAGTCAAAAAAGGCAATTTGCAAAAAAGAAAATCAAACAAATAAATTTGCAATCATTCTGAGTTTTAAATGCAGTTGAAATCGATCAATATGATTAATTAGATGATATGCTTTGAAAAGTGTTAATAGTAAAGAGAGAGTATTATAGTTGAATGAGATGCTACATGTTCAGAACTCTTGCTTTATCAATGTTTCATATGCAACCTCATCACAGCAGTATAAAAACTCAATATAAAAACTCAAATAAAACTGGAGATACTTACCAAGAATTTCATCAAATATTTTATAAAGACCAGGATTATAAGAAATTTCTTTCATCACAATTGCTCTGGAATCTTCATTCCAAATCCACATATTTTTAGTTGCATTTTCAGTTGAACCAATGTATGAATCTGGACGTAATAAAATATGTTCTCTTTGGGTTTTCTTCTGGTAAATTCTTTCCACAGATAATCTTTTCCCCTTTTTTGATTTGTTGGGACTTCCCTGTTTCCCAGTCATTGCGTTGGGATCACGAACCTTAAAAACATCAATTATCAACATTATTGCAACATTCTTATCAAGATCAAAGCCCCTTTACGCAAATGAGCAAAATAAGGGGTAAAAAAGCGGTCAAGCCTAAAAGCAAATGATAATGCTGACTAGCAAAGAGGAGGCAAATCGTCCCCATGTTGAGTCACATGTTTGTCAAATGACTTGTTAAATACCTCCTTTTGCATTTTTGTCTGTTTAGCCTCTAATTGCATTGTCGTGGGGCTATAGGGGTGCCACCCCTGGGTTTCGTCCTAAAAATGTAATAAATAACAGAGCAAGTGGATCCCAGTTTGCAGAGTATGGCTGATCTTGACAAGATCTTGGGTGCGCCAACACTCCCACACCTCAGGTGCGAGTGCCCTTAAACTGTACAAAAAGGTGCGCCCCTACACTATGGGTACCACTGCACAAATATAAAAACTTCAAAAATCTGAGGGGCATCCAAGTGCACTTTCTGCATTCGAGAATTATCTTGGGTGCACCATTGCCATACTCTGCATTCTGGAGTGGACCTAGTTTTATCCATAAAGAGCTATTTCTTTATTAACGCAATTAATTGGTCTTTATTTTGCCAGACAACAACCAACTGAATTTCTGTTAAATTTGTTTTATATTTTTGAGCACAAATTTTCTCGGGTTCGATCGTTATTTGGCGCCTTTTTTAGCCTACCATTTATTGGCTTAACCACACGGTGAACAAATGCTTTAAAAACTCTTTGCGACGTTGGGCATAAAAATTAGAAATATTGCATTAATTTTTGGAGATGTTTTTCTTGATGCTACTATAAAAATTCTGGAAAGGCGCAAATTACGAAAGCAGAATGGACCTTCAGGCCTAGGCCCATTTACGGACCACGGAAATGTTCACTTCAACAGAATTGTTTACGAGTTTGATACCTTCAGCACTTCAGCCATGCCAACAGCTCAGCCAGTTCGTTTTCTTTGCAATCAAAACTGCTCAAAAATGAGAAATCCAAACCTAGGAAACTGCCTTTGAAGCAAGTGATTTTCCCATCCAAAAACACGCGAAATGAAAAGTAACCGCCAACTTGATTTAAATCAGCCAATCAGAATGTAGGAGTAGTAAAAGTGGCGGGAATGTTTTCCGCATGCCCGAATAATGATTTCTCATGGGGGGGGGGGGGCGCAGAGGGGTTGAAAATTGTCGTCTATTAAAAATGAGTTTTGTTTATGAGAGAGGATAGTTGATTTCTTGCGAACTTGGATGGACAACAGATTAGCGAAGATCGTATATATTGAGGCAACAAAAGCTCGCATCAAAACAAAGAAATAAATTAAGATGAAACAGAGTAATTTTTGAGTTCGTTTCCCAATAGACCCAACATCTCCTAGAAATTTAATGCATTAACACTGATTAATTTTTCCAAGTAATAAATAGATATTAACAACATTTACCATTCTGCTGGACCATTATCAGCTTATTTGAAGAATCGCAAGAATATAGTAAAATAATGCTACCAAACCTTCAATCCATAAAAATTATTTATCTAAGTGCATCGTTAACTTTAATCTTGCTTGCAGTAATTCATTTTTCTAGCTATTATACTCATATCATGGTAAAAAACATAAGGCCTATTTGGCTGAAAGAAAATGAAAGCTCCTTCGCAGTAGCCCTTACGTTGCTTGAAATCTCTTTTCTGCAACTTGAATATTTTCACTTCGGTTTAATCTCCCTTGTTATTCACCAAAGTATCACTGTTTTTTGTCAAGAATCTAGTTCATTTTTAGTCAAATGCAAAGAGAAATGTTAATCTGGTCCAAATAATCAAAATAGCATCGTATAGCCCTGAGTTTATCGACTAATTTGATGGGTTGGGGGACCAGCTTCAGTTTGTGTGTCAATCAAATTTAACCCCTTTAGCCCCTGACAAGCCTAGCCTGCGCCCAGTCCTCCAGTTTGAGGAGAAAGCAAAAAAATCACATATTTTTAGCAAATGACTTCATGAGAACATGCATTTTTAAAAAAATGGGGACAAATAAAAATTATAGAATCAAATTAGAATCATTATAAAAGAAGTGGATATTTAAATCATCGATTTGTCGCATCTACGTCATTAAATGACCCATTCAAAATACAAAATAAAAAATTACATCAAATCCATTTACAGGAATACCTTAGTATTTGTAAAATCATCAGTTTAATAATGGAAACATAATCAAAATAGATCATCACTTTTTGTCCTGATATACTTTTCAACGGAATTAAATTATATGATTAATCCAGGCAGGTCCGTTTTTCCATCACTTAGACTCTATCTCTATCTTCTCTATCTCTATCTGGTAGACTCTATCTACTTGAGAGAAAACAGGAACCCTGTACCTTTATCAAGACACCCAATGTCTCCATCAGCCCATATCATCGGAGCACATCCTCCTCTAGCCTCTTTACAAAGCTTATCAAAATTTCTAACTATACTCCTAAATTGCGCTTTGAAATGGCTGAGACATAACATATAATTAACAGTATTTAACCTTACAGAATAAGATGATCAAATTTGAGAAAGGAACTTTATCGAGCTCTTATCCTTATTCGCTTGAGGAGAAAATGAGAAATAAAAAGTTTGACAGAGAGAATGTGATAAGCAAGAAATGTGAAACATATTAAACTTTGATAAGTAGGATAAGTTAATGATGGGATAAGACCAATTTTTAACTAAACTGAGAGGTATAACAGATAAGAAATTAACTTAAGAAAATGAAAACTTTATGTTAATAAAATGGACCACATTACATTAATTATAGATTGACTTGAAAAATAATCAACAATAATCATTTAATTGATTTTCATATTATGAGAACGTGAAATTACTTTATCATTACTGATTGTAATCAAATTACTTGTGGAAAGAATATAGGTTTGATAAAAGTAGATTCAGTTCATTTTAATTCACATGAGACCAGAAATTTCTTCAGTTTCAGGATCAATATCAATATCAAAGAAACATGGACGTGTTGGCAATCCCGGCATTGTACTCATCTACAAAACAAACAAACAACATAAATAAACAAAACAAACAACTAAGACAAACAAATGAAAATAGTTTAAATTCAAAAACAGCAAATAAATCAAATAATTATTATTCTGAAATATTGAGCAAAACAAATAAAAACAATTCTTATTTAAATATAAGATAAGCCTGATTTTAGATGAAAAGAGTGCATAAAAAGGGTGATATGATACAAAGAAATAGTATGTTATTCTAAACAATCATATCAAAACTATATCTAAGGCCTATTCTCCTTCCCTTTGTCTTAATGAGATCTTCTTTACTTTTCTTATTTATATAAAAATCAACATATAACTATTTTCATCCAAAAAAACCAGTCAAAACATACTAGTTTGTCTGAAAATAAATGCAAATGTTCAAACACAATTTCAAAATTTATTCCAGCAACAATTACTGCAAGCCCAGCAAAAAGTCTTGGAACACTGACTGCAATTTTTGCATCTATCTCTACATTGCATGGCTCCCTTCTGACCGAAATTATTTGCAAACAAAAATTAATATACTGCTTTTTTTCAACTAACATTATTTATCTGGAGAAGGGGGGATACCAGCGTTTTTAGGGTAGGAAACCGTAAAGCATGGCTTTTCATAGGTGTTCCAAACGACCATTGGCAAGGGTTGTTGGTATTTCGAGTGCTGTACTCTTATATAAGATTCAATAATTGCATTTCCAGTGTTTAAAAACACAATCAGTTATTAGAAACTACTAAGCAGTTGAAAAAGCTTACCGTGCCAACCAATGGAAAGAGGAATCCAGCACCAACACTCGCACGTACATCTCGAATAGGCAATGTGAATCCTATGAACAAATGAAATACTTATTAAAAACCAATCTGCCACAGAAATCTAAATGACTTTATTCAGAAGATTTTCCAAAGTGAAAGTAGAAAAGAATTTCAAAACTACTTACCTGTTGGAACGCCTTTCAATTCTGGATTATGGGATAACGAAAGATGAGTTTTTGCCATGCAAATTGGCAGATCATTGAAACCCTAAAAGAAAATTAGCAAATTGTTACTTAATTGTTCAATATCAAATTAAAATAGTTATTGGGATGAATTTGAGGTAAAATTGCACATGTCTACACATTTACCTGTTTTTTGTATCTTTCAATCCTTTCTTTAGCTTCTCCTTCTAATTCTATTCCATCAGCACCATAAATCTTTTTCGCGATTATTCCAATTTTCTCTTCAATTGGCAACTAAACCAGAATAAATGAAACGAATTTTAAGAGTATCTTAACGATCATTTTACTAAGAAATTCAAAATAAACTACTGAGATATTCACATTCATCACCATCTTAACAATCACTCACTCAGTCAATCAATCAATCAATCAGTCAATCAATCAATCAATCAATTAATCAATCATTCAATCATTCAATCAATCAATCAATCGACTGACAAATCGATCATGCAATCTACCAATGAAGCGATCATTCTTAGATCATACTCGCTATCAATACCGAGAAAATTTATCCTAATTAAGGTAGGAATTCATTATTACCTTGAGATCATACAAGAAAGAGAAATTGCTTTTTTCTTTGCATGCTTCTTCGACAGCTTTTGCTAAATTTACCGCACCAGCTCCTAAAAATTATAGTTTGAAAGAAAGCTTATATCTTCAGCGAGAATTGGTTATTTTCAAGGAGGAGGGGCTAATGCTGTATTAGAATGATTCATTAGTAGTCTTGGAACACTAACTTCATTAGTAGTTCAACTTGATTAGTAGTTCAACATTTCCAAAGCCTTTTTGCTCAACCATTATCAAATATAGTATCCCTTTACAATCTAACTTTTAAGATTTTTGCGTAATTAGATCATAATACCTCCATCAGCCCAATGCGAACAGGCAACGGCATCAAATGCTCCTGCTTCTTTACTCAATTTTTGTATCAATTCGATTTCAGCATCGGTATCAGTTCTTTGCAAAGAAACAAAGAAAATGAGGTCAAAAAGAATACAGAATAAGTCAAAAACAAATACGATGAGATACATTCAACGTTATTTTGTATCTTATTAAAGCCATTAGTTTACTCATTAATCTGCGGCGTCTATTCAGATAGCTGGCAAGTTGCACGTGCATCAAATATGAACACTTCATTCTCGACGTTGTGATAATGAAGCAGTTGTTACGTATAAAACAATACAGGGGAATTCCATAAAAAAAGAAAGCAGTTTCAAAAACCGCAGAATATGAATTAGATTTTAAGGTGGTTGCGTAATGCAAATAAATATACAAAAAAGATGATTCAGTTCGATTTCGAAATTAACAATGATAAGTAATGATTTCTTTTCTAGTAAACTCGTGACAAAGTTTTCTTGAACAAAACTTTCATAAATAAAAGAAGCTTACTTAAATCTGTTAACAGCAACAACAACAGGTATACCAAACAACTTTGAGTTTTCTATCTGCTTCCTGAGATTGCAAAATCCTTTTTCGACCAGTCCAATTTCCTGCAGTTCAATTGAATTGATAATATGTATTTGTTTGAATGTATCTAAACAAGACTGTCTTTTTCTATCAGCTATCGATTAACACAATTCGGATTGCTTCATTTTTAAGGTTTGATCATTGCAAGAAAATGTCATTTGATCGCAGTGAAGTGCTTGTACAGATATTGTAAGATGATATCTAAGTACGTCATTAAAATGAAAAATCTTTGCGTGTTCCATTTTTCGTTGCATGCAAAGTGAAATCTTCCTTAAGTGCTTCACATGGCCATAATGATAATGATAACAGTAACTGAAGGCGAAGCATAACAAACCTCGTTCTTGTAAGCATCTGCAAGAGGCTGTCCTGCAACAACCTATAACAATAATTAAGACAAAGACAAAGATGTATAATAACAGTATATAATAAAAAATCAACGAATTTTAGTATAAGACATATAATAAATCAATCTTTGGGCACAACATGGTAGTTTAACAGCAGAAGCATAACTCGTGGAATATCTTTGATGATATTTATTTGATAGCTAGCTTCCATCAATTGCATCAGCCTGATGAACGGTTAGCAACAATGTAGCAGCCATCTTTACAGAACCGTTACTAATCGACTGCAAATTCTATCAAAATCAATGTGACAATCAATGAATCAATCAAGCAATGATTCAATCAATCAATCAATCAAGAAATCATTCAATCAGTCAACCAATCAATCAAATATAATCCAGTTAAGCATCCAGTAATCGCTAAAATACCGTGTCAAATAAAAATAACTTTAAAAATTTTGCAATCATACTTTGGGTCCTCCTCCATGCATTTTCAATGCTCTCACAGTTGCAACAATCACTGCACAATTTGGTAGCAGTCCTTTCCAAAAAAATACGATATGAATCATTGAAAACCAAAAAAATGGGAGAATATTATTGTTACGTGATACAGAGAGGACATTTCTTAATGAATTGAAAGATTGTTTCAAAGATAAATGAATAAGAATAATTATATAAATCCAGGTACATACCACTATATCGACATTTAATGTTGAAAAACTTCTCCATTCCAATGTCTGCACCAAATCCACATTCTGTCACTAAAATGTAAAAATTTATTTAATTACTGCATCAAACTTAACAGTGTATTAACTGTTTTACACAAAATATCTTGCAACCGAAGCTCAGTAAACCTGATAAAATGGAAATTTAAATTCCAAAAATTGATAAAGGGATATACTTACCCACAAAACCGTTTTCACCAACCAATTTCAATGCAATTTTATCGGCAAGAATTGATGAGTTGCCATGAGCAATATTTGCAAATGGACCAGCATGAACAAACACTGGAGTTCCCTGAAATGAAAATGATTACAATTTTTAAAGTAAGATACCATGATAAAAACGATCGTGCCATTTATATTTACGTGTAAAAACGAAGAAAGAATTTTCTTCGCTACTGCTCACATTAATAGACGAATGTTTAACGTCACAAGAAGAAAAAGCGCAATTGTTAAGAAAGGGATCTAAATTGGCATTGATTGGCGTCAATGGGTCAAATTGGGGTGACAATTGAGTCAAATGGGGTTAAAAGTGAACTAATTAATGGTTTCAGAGATTCTTCGTATCATTTAGTCAGTAAAGAAAAAGATAGGCAGGGTTAAGGAATCGCGCTTTTATCTAATTGACCAGCTTAGTTTCATTTGAAATCGCACATTTAAGAAAATATTGGACCATGTTTATGAGAATATAATTATTATATTGTTATACCTCCAATGTTTGCATTAGATTTGGTCTGATTGCATCCTTCATCAAAACTGCCAATGCACCACCAACACCCTACAAAATAACAGTGAAAATTCATCATTTTTTTAAGAAACAGAAAGGACATAAATAGACAGAATGGCGTTCAAAACAACTCATGGTTTGTATGTCTCCAACAATGGCGTGAGACAACAACCCATTTTAAATTGCCAACCTAGCTAGCAGGAAAACCGAAGATTAAGTTGCCACAAATCAATTTAATAATAAGAATGGGTGTCATTATGAATAAAAACATTACTTACAAGATCATCAGCGGTTATTGGAGAACCACTTTTGCTGCTTGCAACGACCATTTTGCCCAATCTATAAAAAAGATAAAAGGAATAAAATTGAAATTTAAATGCAAGAGTATCAATGAATCAAGCTTATCAACAACACTTTCTTTCAAGTGTAAATTGTCTCAGATCTGTTTAACAAAGAACTTTAGTTAGTTAGAACTTACAAGATAGAACTATCATCAATCTTCACGTAAACATCCAATATCAGATGTGACATATTTACCTTTCTCTCATATCATTAAGATCTGTTGTCAATGCAAGAACAGCCATGATTTCACTGGCTACGGTAATGTCAAATTGACACTAAAAGGCAAAACTAACTGTTTCAATACAAGATCAACTGAAGTGAAGGGCACTAAAGAGTCAAATAAAAGGAAGATTAAACAATATGATAAGTAAAAATTTAATAAAATAATGACAACTTCAATTATTATTTGAAATTTAACAACAAACCTCTCTTGTCTTTCCTTTCTCTGTTGGTGATTGGCCAATCGTAATTTTTCTGAGATATCGGTCATTAGTGTCAATCACTAAAAGAATGCCAAGAGTCAAAGAAGTAGCTTTTTTCTTTCAAATATTCAACATTAAACACTACGACAATCTTGGTTAAAAAGGTTGGCAACATTTTTACCTTACTTTGCAGTGTTGTGTCCTTTTGCAGGGCCTGAGTCCGACAAACGAACAAGATGTTTGGGTGATTCAAATATGACTAAGTAATAATGTCGTATTTTCCATCAAATATCACATAGTATTGCACATTATCTGTATCGACGAGCATTGGTTTAGAATGTCCTTTGCAACATTGATTTGGATTTTGAACCCAAACAGGAATAGAAACAAGATTGAAAAGCTACATATTTCAACTTCAACTAAATATAACTCTTTGTTGTGTTCACAAAGATTGAAGCAAATAAAAAATGAAAAGTGATGCAGGGTTACCTCTTTGCCAAGTAATTGTATTTACATCAAAATCAAGCCTAACAAATTTGGAAATCTCTTCTTTTGTCAGTTCAGTTGGATCAGTCTTTTCTATTCCCAATTTCTGGAACAAAATTTGTGAAAAGTTGATTGAAATCCAATCATGGAGATCAGAAGTTCTTTAGAAGAGAAGTTATAATCGGACATTTTCATGGCATTTAGTAATAGAGCTCAGAAACTCTTGTTATCTTCCATCATGGTTATCGTAAATCGTAACAAATCTTGTCAAATACCTTTAGTCGTTTTTTCATAACGGCTGCAAATATTCTTTTTCCGTCTTTTTCTGGTACTAATCTGTTCCACAAAGCCTAACAAAAACAAAGCATAAACCATCAAAAATGATACTGAGAGGAACATAACAAAAGGAAGGGATTTGAAGCGATGTTAGGTTTTCAGGAAAAATCATCTGATAAGATTGATTCAACTGAATTTCTTAACCAAACCTGATCTGATTGAGTTGATTCGTGAAAAATTCTTGCGTCAATTGCAGCAGCTAAAAAAGCAAATATCAAGGCATCAATATTCATATCAAAAATGAAAAGAAAAGTTGCATTGTTATCTTGCAAAACCTTTTTGCATTTGTTGTGTTGTTAGAATTTGTGATAGCCAAGTATTGAAAACAGTAAGCAAGCCAGGAAGAGACATTCTGACATTTGCAAATTAGCTGCAACATTTGAAAATGACATTGAAAAAGAGAAAAGGTGACTCCCAGAGAAATTTAACAGATATACAAAGTATGTGAGAAACATAATGAAGTTTTTATCTTTGGTACCTAAAAGGTTGTTTGCTGCTGTGATTGCATGAATATCACCAGTTAAATGCAAATTAAACTGCAAAAGAATATAGACGTTATGCATTAGATACATGAAAACAATACAAATTGAAGAAATTGTGATTGCAACATCATGATGAATGCCAATGAAAAGTATGATGCAATATGATGTGAGAAATGGATAGAGCAAAGCCTGTTTCATACCTCCTCCATTGGAATGACCTGGGAATAGCCTCCCCCAGCAGCACCGCCTGAAAAATATCAGCATGATAATTAGAGTCCTAAAAATATAGCCATTTTCTAATGGTAGGGGAAGCATTAAGAAAATCATACAATTTTCAGATAGGGTTGTGAAACTTCCAACTAATAAATTAAGGGTTTTATAAGTGATGCGATGTAAAGATCATACTGGTCATATTTACCCTTAATACCAAATGTAGGTCCTTGAGATGGTTGTCTCAGACATGCAAAAACATTCTTCTTTAGATGAGCACCAATTGCTTGAGCCAGTCCAACTGTTGTGGTACTTTTGCCTTCACCAAGAGGAGTTGGTGTGATACTAGAACAAGTAAAAAGTTGAGTTGCAATTAGTTTGCATTGTCAAATTAGTTACATTACATTAAACAATAAGGCGCTGTGGTTCTAGCAATGTGTTTTGATATGAGATAAGAAAAGAGTCAAGGAATGGCATACCCTGCAACAACTACATATCTTCCGTTTGGTTTCTCTTTAAGTCTTTCCAAAACACTCAATGACACTTTTGCTTTTGATTTTCCATAGAAGTCGATCTAAAGCAAAATTAAACTGCCTTTTCAAAAACTTCCAAATGAAAGGAGGCAATCTGCACACATATGCTACCTAGATTAATTCAATGACAAATAAGGACTTACCTCTTCTGGCAGCAACTTTAATTCGTCTGCCAATTGACTGACATGTTTTGGTTTTTGTGCTCTTGATATTTCAATATCACTGTGAAAGACAAATACCACCAATTTTAAAAACTTTTTCTGTCTTCGAAATCAACGTTCAAATCATATCAAAAATTATTTTACAAGCAGAACCGGGAGAAGAATACATTCGACTCCGGTTACAGTTACTCCGCTTATAGTCATACTCCGGATACTATCACAATTCTGCTGGTTCCCAAACTTAACTCTAGTCTTCCCATAGAATTGAACTCCGCTTATAGTCACTCCGCTTTGTGTCACACTCCGCTTATAATCACTACTTTTTCCCTCCCTTAACAGAAAAATACACTTTTTACAGTCACATTTGAGGAAAAAATTGCTGAATCTTCGTAATAAACATTTCTGCAAACAATGTTCTCACACGTCTCGTTCATATCGTTCATTGTCTTTTTCTGCTCTTATTGTTTGTGGTTTCAAATAATCATTTCTTTTACCTTGGCACTGGTCTCTTTAGATCCAATGGTAAGACATTCAACTTCCAATTCTATTTGAACAGAAAGTAAAAATCACGATTTCTGCATTTTAAAACATTCATTTAGTAAATTGAACTGATTATGATTAAGTTATAAAAAAGGCATATGATTTTGCTAGTCAGTGCAATTTATCAAATTATTATCAATGCACCAACTTGGACACAACATATGCAAAACTCCATTCGCATATTTCTTATCTTTGATTCTCTATCTTCAGATGCAATCTGAGGCTTTGCCATCCCTTGGGCATTTAATTCATTTGGCCTTTAGCGTGAATTTTAATTCCTTATCGAATTTAATTTTAAAAATTTGCAAAACATCTGTATTTTGTGTGGGAAGGTTAGCCTCAGAGCAATAGCTTTCATACGTGTTATGATCTATAATCCTACATTCCTATTATCGCGACAATCATGATCTTTACGTCTAGATAAAATGCTGTTACCGTTTCATCCATGCTGAAATGCCTTTGCAATGTAATGTTCTTGTGGTAATATGATACTGCTGAGTGGAAAATGCCAAATGACACCCCTTTTGCAACAACAACAACAATAGTAGCATTAACAACAACAATGAGCAAAATGGGCCGATCTTTTATTGACAATGGTCCATCGCCTCAAGAATGCTTTTGTTTTCACCTTCAAAGAAGAACAGAGATAAGCAGTCAGAATCAGGGAAGCACCAGAGGAGGGGCAGGGGTGTAACCCTCCTGTCGAGAAAAAGTTTTGCGGCAGTCGGGGAATTTCTTGCGCAGAATTGTATTCAATAGCTCAAAAAGATACCCCCATAGCCCCCGTCGAAGAACCTAGCCCCCCCCCTTCGGGCAAACCTTTGCGCAATCCCTGATCAAAATTAAATTAAATCATTTTTAATTTGATTCATTTTAAAAAGTGTCGCAAATTAAGTGCGGAAAATTTGATGAATGGATCAGTTTGTGTGTCTCTAATAAGGTTGTGGATGGCCATCTTGAATTAATAATCTCTTTTGTCCTGAACAATAAAAAAAATAAATAGAAATAAAGATAAAGTAAACAATTATACCATATCCAGCATTTGAAATTCCTTTTTTCAGATCAGATAAGGTCTTTTCACGTCATTTTGCTCTGAGCACACATAATGGGTTGTTCTTATGATGTAATGGTCCGTTCCCTGCAATGACAATCCCTTTTGTTAAATAACAATGCCTTTTATTTTGCGTGCGGAATTGCCGGTTCGTAAGGATGACGAAGCAGAAAAAGAAAATTAAAATACAACGAACATGTGGAAAATTAATGATTAAAGTGCTAATGAGTAAACAAACATGTTTTATTGCTGAGCGCTTTTACTGTTAGACATAGAGTTGGTATAAGGCGATCGAATGTAACCGTAAGTTCAAATAAAAACGTTAAATTTTTCAATATTCAACTGTTACGGCCTTGAAACTTTATAGGCCAATGTTTGATTTTCTTGTTGGAATCTCTTACTGTTTCCTATTTTTTTGAAATTTTGATAGGATATTAGGTGCTGGAATTTTTTGCAAACAGCGGAAGAATTTACTTTCATCTAAAATAAAAAGAAAATGAAAGTGAAATTTTAAATTTGTATGGGGCCAAAGTTAGCGTGGTACACTTGGTTTGTAAATCCCTACCTATTGTTATGATAAAGCCAAAAAACCACAATTATTGTTCAAACTAAATTGGTTTGGAAGAGGATTTGGTTAAAGTATCTCACAGCATGAAAGGGAGGGGATGTGATGGAAAATTCATATAAACCAATCATAAATTGTATGAAAAACAACACAACTTTGGATAGGGTAAAGTTAAAAAATCCTAAGTATTGAATTTTCCCATCAGCAAAAGTTTTGCAATAAAATTGGTTAAACAAGGAGTAATATATCTCATTTAAGATTGACCTGGTACAAATAAATTGCTGTAATATGGTATTTTAAACCCTTCTTCAAAGTCAAAATTTCATTACATTTGCTTTGTTATACAAAGGTTTATTTTAAGACAATTTGTTTATATTAAGATGCCAAAAGCAGCAAGAAGAAGACATAATTATCATCCAGGGGACAATTCCAAGCCAAGAGTATGGTTGTCAAAGATGTGCCCATATGCACAAAGAGTGACATTTGCATTGCATTACAAATCAGTTGAATATGAAGCTACTGAAGTTGACATGAAGAATAAACCTCTGGAATTACTGAAAATTAACCCTGATGGTCAGGTTCCAGCAATGATTGATCAAGGCAACCCTTTATATGAATCAAATATATGCATTGAGTATATAGATGAAACCTGGGAATCACCAACAAGCTTGGATTTATTGCCAAAGGATCCTGCTGGGAAAGCAAAAGCAAGGATTTGGTGTGATTTCATTGAAAAGAAAATAATCACACCATTTTTTTGCATGCGAAAAGAAGAGGAGAGAGAAAATGCAAAACAGAAATTGTTGGATGGATTTGCAAGGATTAGTGCAGAAATGGCAAGATCAGAAGGCCCCTTTTTTGCTGGGGCTGAAATTGGAATGGTAGATATTGCATTTGCACCATTCATAAACCGTTTGATAATAGCAGAAGTATTTTTCAATTTCAAGATTCCAAAAACTGAAAGGTATACTGGCTTTCATAAATGGTGGGAAGCTGTTCAAAAGCATCCAAGTTACATGGAAACAAAAGTTGATGATGACTTTCTTCTTGAGTATGCAAGAAATAAATTAAGATCTGGAACTCCTTGTACTAGATAAGTCAATTGAAAGAATGCTTCTTGTGATGCAGTACCCTGTATATTATGTGAAAAGTGTAATTATTTGGCGTAAGAACTTTCTGAGCAAAGGATGCCATTTTTCGCATCAATTGTCTTAATTTTTAGAATGGTTCATCTGCAGTAGCCAAATTGCCCACATTTCATCATTCAGTATAAGTAAATTGCTGTGAAACAATATATGTCAAATTTTGCAAAGTGTTTAACAAATTTGATTGACCAAAAATGCTAATGGATGATGACCAAGAGTAGATGCATGGTTATGTAGGTATCAATTAAATTTTGTAAAAATACAGTCACAATACAATTACATTATCATATTGCATGATTGTGAAAAACCTATTAATAAAAACCCTAAATAGTTAAGTTTCATCATGGTCTTTTTGAGTAAATTCCATTATTCTAAAATTCTAACTTGAATGTTTTTTGTTTTGCACCAGCTTTACAATGCTAATTCTCTGTCTATTGTCCCAGTCCCTTTTTTGCATTTTCAACTGTGTTTTGTAGTAACATGGCAACTGTCATTGGTCCAACACCTAACATGAAATTATGAAAGGAATTTAATATGAATTGAAATGTTTTGCATATTATATTAGTTTGCATTTCTTTGCAATTTTCTTTGCATACACAAAACATCTTCAACTACGCTATAAAACATCTAACAACTGCTTTTAGATTTTCTGGCTTTTTAAAAATACTTTCAATACATTATCTAGTTTATTCAAAATTCCAAAATTGCAACTAAAGACTTGTAATTATACCTCCAGGAACAGGAGTGATCCAAGTTGCTCTTTTCTTCGCTTCTTCAAACTCAACATCTCCAACTAATCGCTTCCCTGATTTCTTTGTTTCATCTGAAAAATTCAAACT